>JASANA010009166.1:0-25800 GCA_030248095.1 Ptycholaimellus sp. GST1_10
ATGGACTTGCAGGGCCAAGTTCTCCAGCCAGTTGATGTGCTTGCAAGAGGTTGGCGCCCGGCGTTTAACGTCCGGCCAGCTGAACTGGTACGACGAGTACCCCCACAACGCCCGGGCTCTTCGTCCTCAACGGATTCCTCTACGCCCTTTTTGTACTTGGGACCTGGCCCAGGTCTCCAGCCAAGGTTGAGCGCTGTTCTGGGAGGATGCGTCTTGCGGGTGGCGTTGGATCGCTTCCTGGGCCAGCTGAACTGGTACGAGGAGTACCCCGATAGCGCCCCGCTCTTCGTCCTGCCAACGGCATTCCTCTACGCCCTTGGACTCTGGGACCTGGCCCAGGCTCCCAGCCAAGGTTTGACGCTGCGTTCCTCGGAAGGATGCGTCTGCGGGTGGCGTTCGGAATCGCTTCCTGGGCCAACGCTGAACTGGTACCGAGGAGTACCCCACGACCCCGGGCTCTTTCGTTCTCGTAGCCCGAACCCTCTCCGCGCCTTTTTGGACTCTGCCTGGCCCAGGCTCCCAGCCAAGGTTTGACGCTGTTCTCGGAGGATGCGTCTGCGGGTCGGCGTTGGAAGTCGCTTCCTGGGCCAGCTGAACTGGTACGAGGAGTAGCCCACAACGCCGCGAGCTTGTCGTCCTCAACGGATTCCTCTACGCCCTTTTTGGAGCTCCTGGGACCTGGCCCGAGGTCTCCAGCCAAGGTTTGACGCTGTTCTCGGAGGATGCGTCTGCGGGTGGCGTTCGGAATCGCTTCCTGGGCCAGCTGAACTGGTACGAGGAGTACCCCACAACGCCCGGCTCTTCGTCCTCAACGGATTCCTCTACGCCCTTTTTGGACTCTGGGACCTGGCCCAGGTCTCCAGCCAAGGTTTGACGCTGTTCTCGGAGGATGCGTCTGCGGGTGGCGTTCGGAATCGCTTCCTGGGCCAGCTGAACTGGTACGAGGAGTACCCCACAACGCCCGGCTCTTTCGTCCTCAACGGATTCCTCTACGCCCTTTTTGGACTCTGGGACCTGGCCCAGGTCTCCAGCCAAGGTTTGACGCTGTTCTCGGAGGATGCGTCTGCGGGTGGCGTTCGGAATCGCTTCCTGGGCCAGCTGAACTGGTACGAGGAGTACCCCACAACGCCCGGCTCTTTCGTCCTCAACGGATTCCTCTGCGCCCTTTTGGACTCTGGGACCTGGCCCAGGTCTCCAGCCAAGGTTTGACGCTGTTCTGGGAGGATGCGTCTGCGGGTGGCGTCCGAAATCGCTTCCTGGGCCAGCTGAACTGGTACTAAGGAGTACCCCACAACGCCCGGCTCTTTCGTCCTCAACGGATTCCTCTACGCCCTTTTTTGGACTCTGGGACCTGGCCGATAAACTCCAGGTGCCAGGTTGGACGCTGTTCTCGGAGGGATGCGTCTGCGGGTGGCGTTCGGAGTCGCTTCCGCCAGCGAACGGTCAGACCCCACAACGCCCCGGCTCTTCGCCCACGGATCCCACGCCCACCGACCGCCCAGGCCCAGCCAAGGAGCATCCGGAGGAGCGCGCGGGCTCCTGGGCCAGCTGAACTGGTACTGAGGATCTACCCACAACGCCCTAACTTCCTGTCCACCGGATTCCCTCAACGCCCTGTCACCTTGGACTCTGGACCGACCCCAGGTCCTCTCCAGCCAAGGTTTCTTTCCCCATTTCCCCAGCACAAGTTATCCATCAAGTGATCATAACTCCGAATATTTCTTCGGCGCTCTGTCATCTTTCAGCCTAAATCATCTTCATAGAAATTTATAATTTTTTCATATTCCCCGCGGACCTCAAACCACGCAGGAATCCAATCTTTGATATTCCATCTGCCTTTTGCTCGCATTTCAACCTGAGAAATATCTATGCAATTTTCTCTCCATAAATCCTTCTCAGGTTGAAATGCAAGCACAACTTCCCGCAAAACCCAAAACCCTTTTTCCAGACGAGGCCCTGCGGCTCTACCAAGACGGCCTGGCCTCCCTCCAGCAACTGCTGGGCTCCTTCGACTCCGGCAGCGGGAGCTTCTACGACCTGCGGCACCTGAGTCTTCCGGGCAGGCCGCCCAACCGCGCCCGCTCCGACTATCACACACTGCACGTCTACCAGCTCCTACTGGGCTGGTCTTTCTTTGCAGCCAACTGAGGCCCTCTCAGACCACCAATAACAACAATTGCAGCGACTATGTCGGGGCCGCAGGGGCCAGGCACAACTGACTTGCACTGCAACTATGTTTTGGCTTCAAGTTTGGGGACTGGGTCGGATAGTTTAGTATTTATTTTAGTGTAAAGTAGGACATTGAGAGGGATATTTCCCCTGAAACTGGCTTTTGTTTTTGACTTTTGCTGGGGTGGAGATAGTGAGCGGGAAATTGACAAATTGATTATGATTGTCACAAAATTTGGATCATTTTTTTGTCAGGTCACAATCTTTACTGTTTGAACGTTGTTTTTGATTCAAAGTGAGGTTTGCTGTGCAAACGTTACAATGATTGATTGGGATTTGTCCCACAGATGCTACTTTTCTTGGCCTTTGCGATTTGGCCTGGTGCTGTGATTCCTTTGCTTCACACTCTTCTACGCTCTCGAATTCGAAAAACTAGAGCTTACGCAGCCTAATTATTCTAAGCTATGCTGGCATAATAAAAAAAACACACATTGCAAAGAAAATGCAAAAGCCCCATAGCAAACAATAGTCAAATTACAAGCAATGAACGGTTCAAGTTTTGGTTTTCGGTTATAAGAAGAATGGGGTGATCGTAGAGGCGCCGGGGAGCGTTCGTGTCGAGAAGCGCACTCCCGCCCAGCGGTATTCAAAAAAGGCGGCCCCTCCCGCTTCACCCAAGCCAGTAACGCGCGCATCTCAGTCCCAAACCCCCTCATTGCCAAGCAAAGCTTTCCCTGAAAACGCCTGCCCTGTTGCTTTAAGGTTCTTTCCCTTTTTTGGGGTAAGCCTTTCATTCCCCTAAATGAAGCTATTGAGTAGGTAGACAAGGGCGGGAACAATGCCGCAGTTAGCGGAGCTCATCTTCCTGTCCAAGGATGGCCTATCCGACGGCAGTCGCTATCCCATCACCCAGACCACCATACACATCGGCGGGTTTAGCTTCATCTACTTTTTGCAGCTATCATGGCCTAATTTACTACTTCTTGCGACAGTTAAATATATTGCTGGATTAAAATCATCCGTAAAAGTGCCGACAAATTATTTCGGTAAAATTCTAAAAAATTTTAAAAAATTTCCAGACTAAAAGGCAAAGAGCTGGGCAAGGACATCTCGCTGAAGATCGAGGATCTGCCGGACGACATCGCCTTCATCAGCTTCGAGAACGACAAGGTGCTACTATTTGTCTCCTCCCCTTCCCTGCTAATGCGAAGTGTTTCCAGATGCTGCTGCACCGCCAAGGCGCCTGCTGCCTCCGCGTCAACTCTCAGGACGTCCCCGAGCAGCAGCCTGTTCAGCTGCAGCACAAGGACCTCGTTCAGATCGGCGACTCACAGGTGCCCTTCTGCTTTTCAAGCTCATCGGTCCAATAATGGGCTAATTGGGCAGGAGAAGAAGGTGCGCACCTTCCGTTTCGAACTCGCCTCCAAGGCAGCCTCCGCAGAAAAGGCCGAGGTTTGCCCATTTTTCAACCAACTAGCTCCTAGCATCCAAGTTCAGCAAACCAATCTGACAAAAAAGTCTACTGCAAACGATCTTTAACATTTATAAATAGAGCGATATATAAAATATCGAATACTTCTAAATTAATAATAAATAAGAATATCTTTTCAAGAAATTAAAATTAAGAAAATATTCTATTCAGAAAACTAGACAGCTGATAAAATGAGGGATAATCAATAAAAACAAAGTGAAAGGGATAATTCAGGTGAAGCAGGCCAAGTCGGGCATCCGCCGCCCCAGCAGCATCCCTCGCCCCTCCCTCATCCCCCAGCCGTCTGCTCTCCGTCGCTCCGGCATCCCCAAGCCGCGGGCCCTGTCCCCCAAGCAGCCGCGTGCCTCCAGCCTCCTCAAGCCTCGCTCCACCTCCACGCCCGCCAGCTTCGCCCATCCCCTCCCTCCCCTGGCCACACCGCCGCTCCTTGCACTCTCACAGCCTTCACCCGACCCCCCTGGTTCCACTTTCTCCTTTTTTGGCTTGGAATACTGGCTGCTGCCTGGGCAAGCAGACGGGCGGCGTTTGTGCAGGGATTCTGGAAGAGCCGAGCCTGGTGCAGAGCAGCGACGGGGAGGCCGAGGACAATCGCACCCTGGACGCCGGTCACACCCCTGGTCACCAGGCAGCACACAAGCGAACTCCAGCGTCCAAGCTCAAGGCCCCTGCCGACAACAGCCTCGCCCCAGACACCTCCGCAGAGGTTCTTTTCGCCTTTGACGTAAAGCAGCCAACATGCCAGGCGTGGAAAAACGAAAAGGCCCAAAATCAAAAAAAGAATCCATGTAAATTCGAGTGGGTTTTGAATGAAGCTAACGACCTAAAGAATTGTTTTAATAAGATCACGGCCATTTAAGTCAAAGAGCTGTGAATTTACAATTTTAGTAATTTTACCCGTTGAAACTGAAAATTTGTTTAACGATTTAATTTTGACAGCTAAATTCGTTTACCCCCAAAATCATGTAAATGTTTGGCTCTATGTTCTTGGCTGCTGAGTATAAAAATGCTGAGCAACATGCGGCTAGAAGTAGAAATTTGTAAAAGTACCAAAAAAGACCTTATCAATCCTAGACTGGTCAAATCATTTTTTTTTAAATTTAAATCATCAAAGGGTTTCAAAAATTTAGAATTTTGGTTAATAAAAATTCCAAAATTGTCTACCAAGCTTTCTAATGCAGATTAAAAAACACTACTGTTGTGCCCAATTCAGTATTTTATCAAAACAATTAACAAAATGTAGATCTAAATACAATTCAGCTGCTAACTATTTGGTGCTGTATCAGGCTATGTTTCAGTTAATTTAGTTGCAACGTTTTGCCTAGGCTCTTCTGTTCTTTTTTTGGTTTTTTCACGCTTGTTTCATTTGAACATAGTTTCTTGACAATTTGCCAGCCCCTTTTTCATCAGGCCCTGCTTAAAACCTCAGCTCTTTTCGCTCGAATTGGCCGCGGCACTAGAATAGCATCAGGGCAGTGCGCCGGGCAGCTGGTGAGCTGACAGGGCAGGAAAGTTGGTGCGACTGGTGTTTGGGCGCTGTTTGACGGGCGGGGTTTGAAGTAGGGTCGCAGGAAGGGTTTGGACGTTGCCCTGCCAGCGAAGCAGACGCAGACAGCAGCTGCGAAAGGCTGAGTTCCTCTGGACGTAGATGAAGAGGTTGATGGAGGAGTTGACGGCTGCATTCTCTTGCTCTTTAGGGCAGCACCAAGGCTCCTTGCCACCGAACCGGTGCCCAGCGGAACGAAGGGTCCAAATCGAGCCACGGCAGACGGGGGCCCCGCGGCCAGCAGGATGTAGAGGATGAGGTTGGGCGTGAAGGAGAAGAGGGCGTAGCCGCCCAGGACTGGGATCAACGTTTGCGACGCCTTTTTCTGCAAAGCCGCCAACCTTTGCACACACACTGGAACATTGGCTTAGAAGGCAGCAATTCAACTACCAGTCTTTGCCTAGCCAGCGTGCCGATGCTGCTGAAACTTTGCAGACGCAAGAGCAGCAGAGCAGTGGCATAGCAGAGCATGACCAGGGCTCCTACAATTTGCTTCCTTCATAGCTTCCGGCTCCTTTGAGAAGCCAGTCCGCACCTATGCTGATGGTGAAGAAAGTGTAGAAGGCCAGAAAGGCTGGGTGAGCTATGGTGGGCAGGATGCAGCGGGCTTCCGTAGACTGCCCCAAATCCACGCCAGGCAGGACAAGGAGAGCCCTGGGCAGGAATGGCAGAGGGCTGGTGAGGGGGGATGGTGTAGGAACCCGGTGAGGCCAAGCAGGAAGGCAAGGGCGGCGAAGCAGCGGAGTGCCTGGTCCTGCCCGCCGCTGAAGTAGTGGGCGGGGGCCGCGATGGCCCAGAGGCGATCCACGGCCACGCCAAGCATCCCCAGCTGCGCCCAGTGCAGACCCACCAGCAGGACCTGCCCATCAGTGTCAGGGAAGGGGGAACTTTTTTGGCACCACATTTTCAAATATTTGTTTTTATTTTTAGGCACATTATGTGTTATGCGTGTTTTTCTCCATTCCCCTATGAGTCCAATCCGTATAGCCATCTAGTTTTCCCCACAGGAGCCTGCTTAGGGCCCCAGTTTGGAGGGAGCCTGGTGGAGGGAAGAGAGCAACCGAAAATATGGCTAGACAATGGGCGGAGGAGACGAGAGCGGCTGGGTTGGAGAGTCGGTGAGCGGAGAGAATGATGCTGCCTAGGCCTGAATGAGGCGGTGGATGAGGGATTGGCATGAGGGAGGGGCTGATCTTGCTGCACCGATGGTGAAGTCTGCGGCTGCCAGAAGGATGAGTAGGTTGGAGCAGTCCTGCTGCTGCATCTCCTTGAAGCCCAGCATCACCGAGACTATCGTCAGGTTGCCTCAAAATGCCCATCAATGCTGGTGGGCCGGGAGAGTTGAGCTGAGGGAAGAAAACCGAAAAGAGCCACTGTTCCAAACAGGAGTAGGAAGCAGTCGTGGAGTCCATTTTCCACTACCGTTTCCAGACTGTTGTTCATGGCGCAGTTAGAATGATGGAATCTAGGTTGAGAGGTATTATAGACCTTTTAAGTTCCATTTACTTGATTAAAGCTGACAAGAAGGAAGAAGAAGACGGACTAACTTTCTTTGAGTACCTCTAATCCGATTAATCCAGGGTATAGGCATATAGGCATTAATCCAGGGTATAGGCAACCAAGATCTTCATGAAACCAGGATCGTCAATTTCCTCCGATAAAATTAATAAACTCCTTACACTACACAATATTAATCCCGCATTGTTCACCAAGCTCATAATTTCTCACAAATTGTTCAATTCCAGAACACGAACCAAAACGCAGCTGAGCCAGCGTCCACCGAGTCCCAGCCAACCACAGACTCCACCGACACCAACCCAGCCCCTGCTCCCCCAGAGCTGGCGCCCAAGTCCTCCACCTCCCCCAAGCCCAGCCAGGAGCACCTCCCCAGCACCCAGCCCACGCCTGCCGGGGACCCAGAGCTGGAGTCCATCATCGCGGAGCAGTACGCCCGCCTCTCCAACGCCAGCCTCCCCCGCCGCGCCTTCAGCCCTCGCCGTCAGGCCAAGCTGGGCGAGTCCCCGGACGCGGCCAGCGCCAATCGCCGCCGCCCCTCCCTGCCCCAGGCGCCCTATCGAGTGGACCCTCTGGACCTGCATCTGGGGCCGCTGGAGGCTGAGGCCGAAGAGGAGGAGGAGATGGAGCTCTCCAGCATCAGCCGCAGTCTCGTCCACACCCCCGCCCAACCGGCCAGCCTCTCCTTCCTCCTGCCCCAGAAAACATCCCCGACGGCACGCTCATCTACGCGCAGCTCACGCTCCGCCACCCCCCAGCGGACGGCCAACTCCAAGCCCCCCTCTCCCACCCCCTCCCCCCAGTCCAGCCAGCCCTCTACTCCCAAGAGCCCGTCCACGGCCGAGTCCTCCATGGTCCTGTCCACCAGCACTGACACACCGCCTGCCTCTGAGTCCCAGACGCCTTCAGAGGCCCAGGAGAGCTCTGCCAAGGAAACAGCCGAGACTCCGACCCCTCCGGAGCTGCTGGCAGAGAAAGAGGAGGACAGGCCGGCTCTCAGCCCCTACCAGCCGCTGGTGGAGGACATCACTCCGGCCAGCCTCAACGTGACCTCGGCTATGGACCAGGACACCCCAACCGCGCCCCAAGACAGCTCTAAGCCAGCCAGCAGCACCCCCAAGACCGTCCCCAGACGCCGTCCTGCTGCCCAGAAACGTCGTCACAGCGCCGAGCCTCAGCTGAAGCAGCTTACTTTGGCCAAGAAACGCTCCCTCTCCGCCTCCCAGAAGCGCAGGGAGCAGTCCACTCTCAAGACCCCACCGAGGCGATCCAGTGGCCGCAAATCCCTCCCCGCCCCTGCCAGCGCCGGCAAGGACGCCAAATCCCGCCTCCTCGCCTCCGCCCGGAAGGTCTTCTTCTCGCCGACGGTGAGCGTGACGCCGATCCGGAAGATCGGACAGGCCCGCTACAGCGAGTTCGAAGGCCGCTCCTCCACAGCCTCCGAGGACAGCGAGGACTCCTTCGAGATGCGCCACGAGCTCCTCGCGCCCCTCCCCTCCGACCGCCACAACGCATCCTCCGGCGACGACGAATCCTTCCACTCCACCCACACCGCCTCCTCTCCCAAGGGCAAAGCAGCCAAGGCCAAGTCCAGCTCTCGCTCTGCCAGCCCTCGAAAAAGCCCCACCAAAAGCCCCGCCGCCAAAAAGCACAGCTCCGCCAGCCCGCAGCCGCGCAAGTCCAGCCTCAAGTCCCCGCCGCCTCTGCTCCCCGAGGTCCTGGCCATGAAGGAGGAGCTTTTGGCAGCCGTCGCCTCCCGCACTGCCAGCCCCAAACGGAAGACGCCGCGGCGGAAGGCCGCCACGCCGGACGCCGTCCGCGATGCCCTCGGCGCCCTGCTGGAGGCGGCCGCGGCACAGGCTTCGCCCAAACGTCGTCGACGCTCCTCTCTGGGCTCCAAGGAGGCTGAGGGCAGTGAGAAGAGTAGCCTGGAGGCCTTGTCCAAGACGCCGGCAACTTCGGCTCAGGCCAGCCCCAGGGAAGATGAGGACGCCGATGGCCAAGAAGAGTCCTGCCCTGAAGACGCCCCAGCGCTCCATCCTCAAGACCCCGGGCCCATCCCAGAGCTCCTCTTCCCCCTCGCCCAGTCCCACAAAGGCGGCCAGTGCATCGTCCAAAACCCCAGCCAGTCCAGCCCAGAAGAGCCCTCGGACTCCCAAGGCCCGCTCGGTGTCCAGCGGCGGAGGGAGGAGCAGTGGGAGGGCTGGGCGACGGGCGGCTCTCTCTGCCTCTCCAGCACCCTCCAGCAGCCCCCGGGCCACTCGCCCGGTGCAGCAGAGTTGCGGACGGAAGACCCCGCCGCTGTCGGCCATTCGACGTCTGCTGAAGACGCCCAAGGACAGTGCCTTGAGCGCCGCGGACCTGCGAGCCCTCTACCGCGCACAGGCCAAGGTACCCTTTGCTCTCTTGGTTGCTTATTGTTGAGAAATTAGTAAATAGGTCCTAGAAACGCTAGTATGGGAAGTGGTTATTCTACTTAGTTTACGAGTTCCCTTCTCGCTGCAATGTTGCCTATGCTCTTCGGAGTTGTGGTATTCGAAGTATGAGTTATGATAGGAAAAGATTGATGAACGGTTTCTTAAAGAGGACTGAAAAGGAAGTAAAGAAGGGGCGTTGTTTGCAGGAGGTGGGGAAGACGCCAGGCGGTCTGAAGGAGCTGTTCCGGGAGGAAGGAGTGCAGATGAGCCCAGCCGACCTGCGCCGTCTCTACCAAGCCGAGAAGGAAGGTGGGAAGACGCCGCGCCTCAAGGCCCTCTTCGCCAAACAACCCGCCACGCCTGGCCTCAGCCCAGCTGACCTGCGCCGACTCTACCCGGTTCTAATCTTATTTTTTGCCTCTTTCGCCGAACCAAATATTTGTTTCCTTCCATCCATAGGTGAAAGCTTTTCTTTTGGAAGCAAAAATATTTTGCGTGATCAGCCAGCTTAGTTAGCAACCAGTCGTTTGGACCTATGAGCAAATTGAGTTAAAATCCATGCAAAAGATGTATTCTGGCGTGGCAACTCCTGTCGATTCTCAAAATCCTACTCTGTCCAATCGATCAATGACTATACAACCCTTCCAGGCCGACAAAGGCGGCCCCAGTCCACGGCTGGGCGGCCTGAAGGAGCTCTATCAGGAGGAGGAGGAAGGCGGCGCATCCGCCGACAGCCCGCCCGACCTCCGCGGCCTCTACCACCAGCAGTCCCCGGCCGCCAAAAGCCCGCGTCTGGCGGGCCTCAAGCGTCTCCTCAAAAGTCCAACAGCAGCTGCTCCTGACAAGGCCCTGGACGGTCTGCCCGACCTCCTGGCTAGCCCCAGTCCAAAACTGCGCAAGCGTCGCTCCAGCTTCTGTCCACGCATCAACAGCCCCCATCGGTTGGCTTTTGGCATCGGGTGATGTGAGGCAAATTTTGTTTGGGGTAAAAATATTTTTTGGGAAGTTTCAAAGAATTTCGTTCTGTAATGAAATATATAAAATTTAACAGTTTAAATTTTGTAAAATTAAAGGAAGGGTACCAAAAATTAAACCTCCTCGGATTTTGATAATATTTGGTTCTGGTTGGGGATATAAAATTAAGGTTGCAAGCATATTCAGTTTTTTTCACTTTGGAAGAAACTTTTTCTGAAAAATTCCCAATTTTTCTGTGGAGTAGAATTAATTGAAAAAGGCTGAAAATAATTCATTAAAAATAAATTCTGATATTCTTCTTGATCTCGCTTAACAGTCGCTAAAAACATTAATATCAAAAATTTAAGCCAAAAATTGGACGAAATCGATGCCTGGTTCTGCGCGCAGTCGATACCCTGATTTTGAAACGCCCAAAATGGCCATTTTGCCAAGTTTTTGTGTTGCACGCAGAACCAGGCATCGATTTAGTCCAATTTTTGGCTTAAATTTTTGATTTTAGATATTTTTAGACACTGATAGGCGAGATCAAGAGAAAATTCAAAATAAAAATTTTTATGAATTATTTTCAACCTTTTCCTATGCTACAACACAGGAAAATTTAAAAAATTGTTTTCAGAAAAATTTTCTTCCAAAGTGAAAACACAGAATATACTTGCAACCTTACTTTCATGTCCCCTAAACGGGAAAAAGGCTTTATCAAAATCCAAGGAGTTTTACTTTTTGGTACTCTCTCTTTAATGTTGATTATAATGAAAAAAGCGATTGAAGTTTATATTTTATTGTTCAGTGAAAAGTTACCAAAGTTGAAATCTGGATAAGAAGATTTGTCGCCTTAGCCATGGCTGCTCCCTCGTGCAAACGGGTTCAGATGTAAGCTCTTAGCCCAGGACAAAGGAGCATGATATGATGGTTGATAGAAATTACTCAATAACAGGCTGGTGGATGTGGCGCTGACGCCTGCAAAGCGATCCCGGCGAGCTGCCAAGATTGAGACCCCGGTATGCACCCATCTTTTTACCCCATCGATGCTCTGTTCAGCCTCTACTACCATATTTACTAATCCTTTTTTATTTAATTTCATTTTAAAATTTTATTTTTATGAGATTGCAAAAAGAGCGAATGTCTAAAAATTAAAAAAATGTTTTAGGCCAGCTCGGAAATTGAAGAGGCGCCGAAGCGCCGCCTCCGCAAGCGCCAAGCTTCCCCAGAGCCAGAAGCTGTTGCGGTTGCTTTTTCACGTCCATCATCTAATTGTTCTAATCTAATTTCAACCGGGATTGACAGACATCGACAAAGCGAGCCACGCGTAGCGTCAAGCCCAGCACTGCTGTCAAGGTTTCCGCTGCTTTTTACAATTTCATTTTGCTTGAAGAATAATTGACGAGTGATTTCCTGTAGGTTTCAAGATTCAATCGAAAATTCTTTGCAATTATTTCATTGCTTCAAAAATTCATCAGCAGCATTGCAGCAGCATGCAAGCTGTATCATTTTCTTTTTTACAAAATAACAGACTATTTTACAAATATAATACTAGTTTGAAAAATATTACAAGTTTCAAAATCCAACCAAAACCAAAAATTAATTTGCCAGACACCACCTCGTCGTGCCCTCCGCTCTCGCCAGCTCTCCAGCGCCGCCAAATCGCCGACCCCCAAGCGCGTCACCCGCAAGGCTGCTGAGCCGCAGGCCAATGTGCGCTGCCAATCCACCCATAAGCCCCGATCTGAGAGTGATTCATTTGGAGGCCGAAAGGTCAGGGCGACGGGGGAAGAAGGCTGAAAGCGAGCCAGCCAGCGACAGCCCACCGCCTGCCAAGCGGCGGACGAGGGGCGAGGCTGCCGTGGACCAGAACGAGGCATCTCCACCGGCCACCCGCCGCACTCGCCAACCGTCTAAAAAGGTTCGCAACGATTCCAGCCCTATCTTCGAGCATCTATAGCTGGTGCTGCGTCATGTTTTCGTGGCCTGCAACAGTTTGGGCATAGATTGACAGCCACATATTGCATGTATTGCCACATATTGTACCACATTTCTGGCTGGTTCAGTGCTGTTTTTCAGTTTTTTGGTCCAAAACCTAAGCTGTGCAGTAAAGGCCAATTGAGCAATGAGATGAGCTGCAGGAGGAGACGGTGAGCGTAGAAGAGGCCCCCAAGACGCGGCGCGCCAAGCGAGTTGCCACACCTGCCAAGAAAAGCGCACAGCCCCGCGGAGTCTCCAAGTCCACGGCCAAGAAACAGCCCGCCACTCCCAAGTGACTTCTTTTGCACTTCTTAGAAGCTATCAGTTGTAGAGTATCACATAGATTTTGGCTTACAATAAATGCCATAAAATATTTTTTTTGAAAGTTGTCAAACATGAGTGAGAAATTGCGTTTGACAGAACGCGCGGAAAGGCAGCCAAAGCAGCGGCATCCGCCTCCCCGAAACCGCGTCGCGTCACTCGCTCCAGAACCGCCAAAAACTGAAGCTCATTCAGCCCCTATTTACCTTCATTTCCAATATGTGTAACTTTTGTCCTCCGGCATTTCTGTCGCTTTCCCTATTGACAGCAGACCCTCTTTTTCTAAGCCAGTGCTGCGACTGGACTGGCAGATCTCGTGCTTTGTAGCCCAGGACCAGGAGTCGGTTGCAATTTTTGCTGAGCAGGAGGCATCTTTAATGTTTTTTGATGAAATCCCCCGCTTTCACCTGCGACTGATGTAGAGATTCGTGAATCCTCAGTTTTTTCATGTGCAAGACTCAATGCCAGAGGCCAGAGGCCTCAATGACGTCGTCTATGGTTTTCCTTGGAGGACACGTCTTTTTTGCTTTCTGGCTATCTCTCTTGCTTTTCTGCTATTTCTCCTGCTTTTGCTTTAAGAGGCACTTAAGGGAAACAATATCGTACAAAATTCTTCACATCATCAGCATATCATGCTAAAATATGGTAACTTATAGTATGTTCTCAATTCATTTCTCTATAATCAAATAAAAAAGGCAACATGGCATCTAACAGGGTTCAAGCTCCAACAGACAGGTTTGATAAGGAAAATCCTGGCAAAAACCAATCACTGGGTCTTGGCTTTGGGCCGAAGATAGGCACGGTGGAAAAAGTGAGCAAAGAGCAGCAAGTAGGAAGTGTAGATGAGCAGACTGCAGCGTAGGTTCTCCCACGTGGCATCGCAGGCAACGCCTTGCCACATCAGCCAGCCCACACGGCCTGAACAAGGCCTTACGACTGCACACTGCCACTACTTCTCACCACATTTTCTCTTCTATTGGTTCTAAAAAACCTATAGGCGACCTATGGCAAGCTATGGCAACGTTTGGCCGATTGAAATGAATTGCCGTCTTTGATCATGTGCAGCAAAATAATAAAGTTATAAAGCTATAAATTTAAAAAAATAATAATGAGCAGTAGTATTCCATAATAAAGGAAGTATGAATGAGAAGGACCGCTGATGGAGACTCCGATGAGCATCTGCAGGATTTGCAGACTAGTGACGAAGACTGGGAAGAAGGCCGGCAGTTTGACCCTGCCCAGCCCTTGCAGCAGGAAATAGCCGTACATCAGTCCGTGCACCGTGAAGTTCATCGTTATGAACCATCTGCCAGCAGCTGAAAATGAGCAGCCACATCTTAGGCCGTCCCCAATTGATGATACGCAATTGATGAGCATGATTTATGGTCGACCATTTTTAACTTCCCATTTCCATGATTTGACGAGAGGATAATTTTGACCAGGGAAAATGAGCAATTGAGGAGATAAGATGAAAGTGGGCACCGACGGTGCCAGAGGTGCAGTGTGGTAAGGCGGCGTTTCTTGGCCACCATGAAGAGCGTGCCGCTCCATTGGAGGAGGTAATATGAAAGTGCGCACCCACAAGATCGCGACAAGCGTGCCAGGTGAATACGAAGACACTGGCATGGTGCCAGAGGTGCAGTGTGGTAAGGCGGCGTTTCTTGGCCACCATGAAGAGCGTGCCGCTCCATTGGAGGAGGTAAGATGAAAGTGCGCACCGACAAGATCGCGACAAGCGTGCCAGGTGAATACGAAGACACTGGCATGGTGCCAGAGGTGCAGTGTGGTAAGGCGGCGTTTCTGGGCCACCATGAAGAGCGTGCTGCTCCATTGGAGGAGGTAAGATGAAAGTGCGCACGGACCAGATCGCGACAAGCGTGCCAGGTGAATACGAAGACCCTGGCATGGTGCCAGAGGTGCAGTGTGGTAAGGCGGCGTTTCTTGGCCACCATGAAGAGCGTGCCGCTCCATTGGAGGAGGTAAGATGAAAGTGCGCACCGACAAGATCGCGACAAGCGTGCCAGGTGAATACGAAGACACTGGCATGGTGCCAGAGGTGCAGTGTGGTAAGGCGGCGTTTCTTGGCCACCATGAAGAGCGTGCCGCTCCATTGGAGGAGGTAAGATGAAAGTGCGCACCGACAAGATCGCGACAAGCGTGCCAGGTGAATACGAAGACACTGGCATGGTGCCAGAGGTGCAGTGTGGTAAGGCGGCGTTTCTTGGCCACCATGAAGAGCGTGCCGCTCCATTGGAGGAGGTAAGATGAAAGTGCGCACCAACAAGATCGCGACAAGCGTGCCAGGTGAATACGAAGACACTGGCATGGTGCCAGAGAGGCTGTGTGGTGAGGCGGCGTTTCTTGGCCCCCAGGGAGAGCGTGCCGCTCCATTGGAGGAGGTAAGATGAAAGTGCGCACTGACAAGATCGCGACAAGCGTGCCAGGTGAATACGAAGACACTGGCATGGTGCCAGAGGTGCAGTGTGGTAAGGCGGCGTTTCTTGGCCACCATGAAGAGCGTGCCGCTCCATTGGAGGAGGTAAGATGAAAGTGCGCACCGACAAGATCGCGACAAGCGTGCCAGGTGAATACGAAGACACTGGCATGGTGCCAGAGATGCAGTGTGGTAAGGCGCCGTTTCTTGGCCACCATGAAGAGCGTGTCGCTCCATTGGGGAGGAGGTAAGATGAAAGTGCGCACCGACAAGATCGCGACAAGCGTGCCAGGTGAATACGAAGACACTGGCATGGTGCCAGAGGTGCAGTGTGGTAAGGCGGCGTTTCTTGGCCACCATGAAGAGCGTGCCGCTCCATTGGAGGAGGTAAGATGAAAGTGCGCACCGACAAGATCGCGACAAGCGTGCCAGGTGAATACGAAGACACTGGCATGGTGCCAGAGGTGCAGTGTGGTAAGGCGGCGTTTCTTGGCCACCATGAAGAGCGTGCCGCTCCATTGCAGGAGGTAAGATGAAAGTGCGCACCGACAAGATCGCGACAAGCGTGCCAGGTGAATACGAAGACACTGGCATGGTGCCAGAGGTGCAGTGTGGTAAGGCGGCGTTTCTTGGCCACCATGAAGAGCGTGCCGCTCCATTGGAGGAGGTAAGATGAAAGTGCGCACCGACAAGATCGCGACAAGCGTGCCAGGTGAATACAAAGACACTGGCATGGTGCCAGAGATGCAGTGTGGTAAGGCGCCGTTTCTTGGCCACCATGAAGAGCGTGCCGCTCCATTGGAGGAGGTAAGATGAAAGTGCGCACCGACAAGATCGCGACAAGCGAGCAAGGTGCATTCGGGGACACTGGAATGGTGCCAGAGGTGCAGTGTGGTAAGGCGGCGTTTCTTGGCCACCATGAAGAGCGTGCCGCTCCATTGGAGGAGGTAAGATGAAAGTGCGCACCGACAAGATCGCGACAAGCGTGCCAGGTGAATACGAAGACACTGGCATGGTGCCAGAGGTGCAGTGTGGTAAGGCGGCGTTTATTGGCCACCATGAAGAGCGTGCCGCTCCATTGGAGGAGGTAAGATGAAAGTGCGCACCGACAAGATCGCGACAAGCGTGCCAGGTGAATACGAAGACACTGGCATGGTGCCAGAGGTGCAGTGTGGTAAGGCGGCGTTTCTTGGCCACCATGAAGAGCGTGCCGCTCCATTGGAGGAGGTAAGATGAAAGTGCGCACCAACAAGATCGCGACAAGCGTGCCAGGTGAATACGAAGACACTGGCATGGTGCCAGAGGTGCAGTGTGGTAAGGCGGCGTTTCTTGGCCACCATGAAGAGCGTGCCGCTCCATTGGAGGAGGTAAGTAGAAAGTGAGCACCGACAAGATCGCGACAAGCGTGCAAGGTGAATACGAAGACACTGGCATGGTGCCAGAGATGCAGTGTGGTAAGGCGCCGTTTCTTGGCCACCATGAAGAGCGTGCCGCTCCATTGGAGGAGGTAAGATGAAAGTGCGCACCGACAAGATCGCGACAAGCGTGCCAGGTGAATACGAAGACACTGGCATGGTGCCAGAGGTGCAGTGTGGTAAGGCGGCGTTTCTTGGCCACCAGGAAGAGTGTGTCGCCCAGCTCCACCAACTTGGACCAGCCGAACATCTCTGTCCAGAACCCCGTCACTGCCTCCAATTTCTTTCATCTCTCATCCTCTGCTACTTCCAACTAACTGCCTCACCTGGAAGCCGAAAGAGTTATCACAGATGGAAGCATGAAATCCGTGCTGTCCTAGCATGTGCAGCAGCTCGGGGGCCATACGAACGGCCCCGAGGCAGGAGAAGATGCAGAGCAGCCCGTTCCAGCTCACCAGGGCCCAGCGGACTGGCAGTGGTTTCGCAATCAACCGGTCTGCCTTAACCCATAATACATTTTCTAAATTTTTTTGAGAAAATTTTTTGTCATATTTTTGTTTATAGAGAAAATTTGATAGCAATGTAATTGATTGAAAATGTCAATCGCTCGCATCAGTTTAGAAAGGTTGGAGCGAAAAGGGGTGTATAAAGAAGGGCGGGTACCAGGAGCATGGCTGGAATGTAGACGGCACCGGCGACGATGGAAATCCACCAGTAGCCCTGCATGAGGCGGTGGCCGGGCCCCGTGTCCCAGTACTCCCAAGAGGAGGCCCAGTCGTAGGCTGGGGACAGGGCCAACTGATGGCCATCGCTCGCGTTCACCCAGCCCATTTGGGCAGTCGCATAGGCTTCTTCAGTTTTAGGCCTGGAAATAGCCCTTGGCAGTCGAAATTTTGACAACTTTCTTTTTGGTAAAAACGGTAAGTGCTGGTAATATGGCCAACCAGACGCATTCGAAAAGTAATTTGCTTTGGATGCATTTGAACGAAATGAAAACTTGTCAGGCCTTTTGGGCAGAAATTGGCTACTACGGCATAAAGAATAGGTTGCATTCAGCGGCCAAAACTTGGCAAAAACAATCTCGCAGAAGTAAAAAGGGCCTTGGTGAAAGAACATATGGACTGGGAGGTTGACTTCGGCCGCCTATTGCAGCAAATAGGCAGAGAGAGAGGTGTGGGTGCGCACCGCGTTTATGCGCGGGCTGAGAGGGCGGACCAGTTCTGAGGCCTGGACAGTTGCGATCATGCGTCCAAGGATGCCCGCCTCTTCACACAACCTCCCCTGGACACGTCTCTCCTCTGCCTTCCCACAGAATAATACACCAGCCTCTGACTGGGAAAGCTTTGTCTCCCAGTTCTGTTGGGCGGCGATTTGTATGGGATTTTCTCAACAGATGCAAATGGGATGGGCCTTTAGAACTCCTGCGTCGAAGTTGAACTATGATTGCGCGAGTTTTTGGGGATTATAAGCAGATGGGGATTAAGAGCAACTTGTCAAGCTGTTGACAAATTAGAAAACGTTGACAAATTAGAAAACATGAAAAGTGTGGAATATATGCGAAAAATTAAAAGTGTGGAATATATGCGTATTATATGCAAATAAGTGAATTCGCAGTGTACATCAATCACCAAAACTACCCTAGCTGAATCCGTTCGTAGTCTAAATACAGCAATAAGAACAAATGAAGAACAAAAGATGAAAAAGTCAATGATTCGGCTATCTGAACATTGCAAGCTAAAAGGCAAGGAAAGGCAATGGCGGCTAAAGAAGTGGGTGGTGGAAAATTATGCGATCGATAAAAGTATGATGGATATATAGCGCCCAGCTAGGCGACGTGTAAATCTCAAAGGCGGACCTCCTCAACACAATCCGGCGGCGGCGTTTCCGGCCTCTGCTGTGTCACTGTCGCCGAACCTCCCATCACCTAGGTTCACAGCAATCTTAGCTCCTCAGAATTTAGTCAACCTAATTTGCCTACCCAAGCACCAGGGCCCATCAAGAAGCAATCAACTTCAATCAGTTGCTCCTTGATGGGCCAAGGTGCTTGAGGTCTTGAAATTGTCAAAATGCACTCTGGCCTCTTGCTCAAACAAGTTTTTATCCATCTATTGCTTTTTGAGGAGCCATTGAGCTAGGCGTTCTTTGACTGTTCACCAAGCCGCATGGCTCCTCAAAAAGCAATAGATGGACCAACCATTTACTTCATAAGCACCCATAGTGCTCCTATACCAATGCAGTCCACACAAGCACCTTGACCCATCAAGGAGCAACTGACTCAGTTGCTGCTTGATGGGCCATGGCGCTTGAGCTGAAGTGAAAGGGCTGCTAACGCCGGCGTTCTGAGTAGGCGGCGGAATGGAAGGCCTGGGCAGCTCCTCCTCGTCCTCCGGCGGGGCGCTGGCTGGGAGTGGCGGCGGCGCTGGACTGGCCGGCCCCCCAGCCTCCCCGCAGGCCAGGCCCACCCGTAGCCAGCCTTCCGAGCTGCTGCTGTTGCTGTCCACGGTCTCGTCCTCCTTCTTGCCTGAAAGCATCCGGAACTCCTTTTCTGCCTCTGACGGCTCTGGAGAGGCGTGAGATACTCGCTTCGGTGAGGACGGTCTTGGGGCTGAGCGAGTCGGCGGCAATGGCGGTGTTTTCGACGGTCTTGTTGCTTGGGTCGCTGACGACGGTCTGCTTCTCCTGGTAGCAGCTTAGCTCCGTGTGCTGGTCTTTCTGAGGGGCTGTGGCTGGCTGAGGCGTTCCAGGATTCGCTGCGGCGATGGTTTGGCTGAGCAGCTCGTCTTCCCTCTTCTCTGCCGGCTGGCCCTTGGCTGGAGTCTCGCGGGCGGAGTGGACGTCGGCGGTGACGCAGAGCTCCTCCTTGCTCTCTGCGACCTCCTCCTTGGCCGCTGCGACCTCCTCCTGGGTCTCCGGGACCTCCTCCGTTTCAGGGGAGTCCGCAGACTCCTCCTGAGGCAGACTGCGCGGTGAGGCCTGCTGACTGGCGGCCTTGGAGCCGCGTCCGCTGGACTCCGTCGCCGAAGAATCTCAAAACCCTGCTAGGTTTACAGCTATCATTTGCTAGGAAGAATTAAATTGATATAATTAGTTTTTGATAAAAATCAAAAATTCTCAAGGAGTCTCAAATACATTGTCAGGCTTAGAGCTATCATCTAGGAGGAATGAAATTTATGTATATATTTGTATCCGATAAACAAATTGAAAATTCACAAAAATTAAGCTCAATCTTGAAAATGTCTTGAAGCAGATGTTTCTGGATCAAATAGAGTATGGACTCGTCTTGACGAGCTGGGAATGAGGCTCGGAGCGGTCGCTGGGAGCCTTGCCGGAGTCCAGTGATGCGGTCTTCGTCACCGGCGGCTTCTCCGTCGTCTCCGCCGTCTTGACCACCGCCAGCGGCTCCAGCTCACTTGCGTGCGGCTCGTAGCTCGGCATCACTGCAACTTTTTCACCCCTTTCAACTTTAATTCTCCTATAATTTGTCTGCTCAAAGGCAATTTTTACAAGTTTTTTTCGTTTCTTTTCCATTTTTGCTTCAGTTCCAAGCTGTTCATCCATGTCCCAGAAGAACAAACCATGCATTTGCTTCTCATCCTTTATCCTATCCTGATGAGCCCAAAAAGAAGCCAATGGAGATGAATGAATGAAATAAGAGGACCAGGGCGTTTGGAGCCGGTGGCTGCAGCTGCGACGAATGCTTCTAGGTCGGAATTGACGTCCAGGCCTCTGAGCTGGCTCTCCATGGAGGCAGCTGCTTCAGTCAGGCTGCGAGCCAGTTGGGTGGAGGCCGTGGCGGTCTCTTTGAGCACCGCCAGGGCGCTGGCCAACCGCTCCCGCTCCATCGCTTCCATCTTCTGCACTGCCACCAGGCTTTGAAACTCTGAGTCGTTGAAAAATGCGAGTCCCAAGAAGGGTGAAGATATTGAGGAGGAGCAACAAAATGGGGGATGCTTCAGCTCTTCTGCGCTTCATTTTTACCCATACTTAACAGAACTGATAAGTTTTATCCGTAATTGATGAAAGTAGAAGAATGCAAAAGGGTGTCAGAGAGTCCAAACTAATCGCACACCCATCTCGCGTCCACTTTAGATTCCACTTCTTCCACTTTTCCATCCTTGCTGAATGAACTTGTGCATCAACAATCAAAAAGAGACCTTGAGTCCAGTCTCCGTCTCCTGTTCCCAGACGCTGCGAACTGAGTCCAGGCGACTGAGACTCGCCTGGTAGCCGTCCTTCAGACAGGCTGCCGCTGCCGTCTGCTTCTCCAGCAGTTTGCTGGTCTGTCCATTCACAGAGGTATAGAAGGAGCGGCGGAGCAATGTAGAAGATAGAGGAGGACCTTGGCATCGGAGGCCTGAGCCTTGAGAGCTGTCAGGGCCTCGCACTTGCGGTGGTAGGCGTCCCGAGCCTTCTGGCTCTTCTCGAAGGCTGACTTCCGGCTGCTCTGCTCTTTCTCCACCTTCGCTTCCACCTGCATAGTTTTATTTGTCAGCAATTTTAGTCGGAAATTTGACATCAACACATTTGCTCTCAGAAAGATCTTGAAAGTAAATCAGCGTTTGGGAGGAAAGAGGATGGGAACTGGCTTGAGGCTGGCCTTGGCCTGGTGTGCCCAGGCGGTGAGCTGGGAAGCCTGGCGCTGGTAGTCTTCTGCGCTGGCTTTGTAGGCAGCGGAGACTGCTTCCGTGGCACCAGCCAGCTCTGCCCATGCTCCGCTCAAACCGCTGACAAACCGCACTCTAAATTGGCTTCTAATTTAATAATTCGAAAGAGACATGCATCAATATATGCACCAAAAAACCATAAATCAATTATATGAAAGCAATTGGTGAGTGTTGAGAGAATGAAAGCGAACGAGGTGTTGAAGTGGACGGGGTGGTGGTGGGGGAGGCGGGCGAGAGCGCGAGCGTAATCAGCGTCGGCCTGGCCTCGAGCCTTGCAGAAGGCGGCCAAGGCCTTCACCGCACGTCGCCCCTCCAACGCCTGGCCCTTCACTGCCGCCCAGCCCCCGTCCTCTGTCCAGCTCTCCACCTGACAGCCAGCAGTCATCTCATCTCTCCTACACCCGCCATATCCATTATTTGAGGAATTGAGAAAAGTGTTTAAGATTTCAGAAATCCCACCATCTGATCTCTTTGCCTGATCCTGAACACTTAGCATCTTTTACCACCCATGAACCTCAGCTTATCAATAGCACGAGGCTTCGTGCGTCGTCTATCGTTGTTGCTTCACTAAAACCTACCAAGTTTACCGAAAAACGCTAATTATAGCCCATTGCCCTTCAAAACCTTGATAAATGAGGAAATAGCAGGGTAGAAGAGTTTCAGAAACAGAAGAACTAACCCAGAAGCTGTCCTGGAAAGCCATGATTGGTCTGAAGCTTTGGCAGGAGGAGGAGAGGAGTTTCTGAGCCTGCAAAAAAGAGCAACGGCTGGAGTGCTGGAATGTGGCGGCTGCGTTGGTGACCAGCGCACGCGCGCAAAAAGGGGCCCCTCTGCCTTATCTCACATTACATCTCACCTCCACCCTCCACTGCCTCACATTCCTCCTCCCCTCCTCTCCTCCCTGCCACACTCAATGCTGCCTGCCCTTTACTTGGGCCCCAGCACACAGGGCCCCAGAAGTCACAGCCACGTCCTGTGCAACTGTGAGACAATTAGGGGAGTCTGGAATGGGAGTGGTGGTGAGGGAGATGAGAGGATGGCGGGTGGTGGTTGGTAGAGGGGTGGTGGGAGGGGGATGGAAGACTGCTGGCCTCATTAGGTGACAGGGGCGTCATTGAGACCGTCCGATTTCGCTTCGGCCCCATTCCAGACTCAGCCGCCCAGACCGCCCCATTCCTGACAAAGAGACCAACACCGATGCTGAGTTGTTCCGTCTAGAATCGGAACGAAGTGGTTGCATCCACCTACTGCGTCTTGCTGTTTGAGTGATGGTGTGAGACGGGTCTCGTCTGTCCATGAGTCGATGCGAATGTGGGTAGAAACTGACTAAGGAAGAAAAAGTGTCACTGCCAATTCAAAATACCGCGTTACATCATATATTGCTTGAGGGAAAACAGATGGTGCAGGCTAAAATATAACGTTTTGACCCAAACCGATTTTGTGCAGTTGGCGATGTTTCGTATTTCTAAACATCTACCTACTAGGTTTTCAACCCTCCTTTTGTGCTAACAAGGTATTATCTGCTGTCGCCAAGAGATGCACGGCTTCGCTTCAAGATAGCTCCCAGATGAACATTCATGCCAAAATTCAGCAGATTACATTGGAAAACCAGGGAAGCCAAATTTATTGTTCTACCAAACATGGTGATGCCTTTTTGACATGGAAATGCCCATTGGAAAGCCCGGCCTTGGGCGGGGAAAAGGGAGCTTGAGGATGGGAGGGAAGGTGGGAGCTGGAGTGAGAGGGAACACACTCTTTCTCTTCATTCCTAATGCGAGGTGCGTGAGCAGGCTTTGTTGCTTTTCTCCCTGCTGATGGCCACCTGCTTGACCTTGCCAACCATGTTTTCCACTACTCAACTTCCCTCTCGCACTATTCTCTTCGCCATATTGCAACAAAGTGCCATCTTCCATATCTGAGCTAGCTTTGGCGTCAAACTTTGTTCTTAGTCTGTCGTTTTCGTGAATTTATATGTGAACCTTGTGCACCATATGGCTATGGCTTTAGCAGCGACCAAACATATATAAATTATGCGACTTTTCTCATTTGGTTATTTTTTCCTTAAAAATTGCCATTTGCTGTGCCGACGTGCATTGATTTTTGAAAATTGTTTCACTAATTATATCTTAGCGCATTTTTCTGATCTTTCGTTTCGGTGATAGGCTGAGTGGTAGGCTAAAAGCATGATCTAATGCTGAATGCCGTGTATGTAGTGGAAGCATGCGGGGTCTTTGAGGTGCAGGAGGCGGCAGGGCGGGGGCGGGGGTGGCGGGGTGGTTGTGGTGGTGGTAGAAGGCGGCTTGGTTTTGCCAGCCTCCTGCCTCTTCAGCTGAGCCCAGTTGACGACGCCGGTGCAGTCAAGGCCCTCCAGAGGGCCGCCTGCCCAGACCAGCCCGCGACGGTCCGTCGTCTGCAGACTGCCTCTCTCGTCCAGCCAGTCGTTGGGAGGCTGAGAGAGGGGGTAGGATGACCTTTGAGAGCCAGCAGGCGAGGACGCGGAGTCCTTGACTCCAGCTCTGCTCCTCGGCCTCCGACGCTTCACCCAGCGCCACCAGAGCCAGAGCAGCGAGGCAGAGTTGAGCCAGCATACTTTGCAACTTCTTCTTTTCTAAAAAGGGATCAGTTGAGGTGTAGAGGAGTTGGGCAGGTGTTAGAGTTGGCTTTGAGATCTTCCCGAATTTGTCATCGCTTCTCTCTACGTATTCTCTGCTAATAAGAAGGCAACAAAGGACTGAACTCAAGCCAAGCTTATCCTCAGTAGAATCGCGTGAGACGGGACTGAAACATTGTAAATGACGTCATGTTCGAAATAAGATTCACGTGTGGCTCTAATTGAGTAAAGATAAATGATAAAGAAAAAGGCTAAAAAGAGGCGTTTTGAAAGGCGTTTTTGAAAGTTGAACTAACTTCGTTTTAATGCGTAGATACGAGTCTTCTTTGGGTGCGCCGAGACACATTGCAATAACCAAAATTCATTTCACTAGAATTCTGTGCTTTTACGAAAACGTTTTGCTCGAAAACTTTGCACCTGGAAATAAACAGCTGAACCTCATTGCTTTGGATATCTAGCACCAAAACTTCATTTAACCTTGACCTAGTTGAAAAAGTGATCTTGGGTGCTTCTATGCGGCTATTTGTTACTATAGGTACATTTACTCGATATACCGCATTTACTCATTTGAATCAATTAAACTTTGGCTTGGGTTGAGATGGCTGTTTGATGCGATTAGTTCATTTATTTTCAGGACAAGATAAGACAATTAGGACATGAGTTTAGTCAGAGGTGTAAGCTTAGATTTAGGGTTTCGCTTAGCCTCATGTCTCGGCATACGCTTTGGCTTACCCTTATGCTTAGGCTTATTCTAAGGCTTGGTATTATGCTTTGGCTTACGCTAAGGTTTAGTTAGCCTTATGCTTAGCATTTTGCTTAGCTTTATGCTTAGACTGAAGTAAATGTACTGATAATGTAAAGTACATGCTTAGGATTAGGCCAAGACAAAATAAATACATGTACCTGCAGTAAAAAAAATACCTCTATGCTTAGGTTAAAAAGATATTTTCATATTGCGAACAAAAAGTCACGCAGCCTAGCGGCATGCTATAGCATTGCTATGACTCTGAAAGCGAGCGATTTAAAAATCTAACATCTTACAGGTGGGTGTGCATATAAGGCTACTTGAAGGCGAAGCTTACGGAGAAAGCTTGAGCTAGCAAGCAAAGGATAGGGAATATTCTTGTTATGCGCCAGTAGGAAAGGCGAGATTGAAGTTTCTGGCAAAGGTCATCAAGGGAGTAGAGCTGCGTGATAGCTTTTTTTCAGGTTGCACACGACATTACTTTCGTTGCATATGAGTTGAAATGATCAGACGGAGGTTATTCTTTAGGGACCGGCATGGGGTTGCTGTTATATCTTTCGCGGTGGATGCCTTTGTCCGACAAAAGTCACTCACGACTCCTTTAAGAATGCAGCAGCAAACGCAGACAGTAGGAAACACCGACCACCCAGTCCTCAATCACAAAGCAGCCAGATCAGAGTCAAATAGTAGGTCAGGGCCCCTTTTGTGATATGGCCAAAATTTCGAAAAGTTAAGGTGGAGCGTTGCCAAAGGAAGTTACGCCAAATCACTTCCCTCGGAATTGCTGTTTTTTTGGCAACGCCAGTGCACCAGATTGCACTAACTAGTGATACTATAAAAACGCAAAAAAATGGATGGGTAAAGCGGGCCAGTTCTCGATCACCAGAACAGCTGCATCAGAGCTCAGCTCACCCCAGCTCAGTGGATGGAGCAGACCGGCAATCATCCGTGCCGGTCCAGGAAAGAGGGCTCAGTGGGGAGGCCAATGTCGCTGCAGGCCCGAGCATCGCTGCCCCTGTGCTGGGCGGCTCTGAGTCGAGAGCGGATGGAGTCGGGGTCGGGGGCGCCGGATTTGCGGAATATTTTGCTGGCGAAGGAGCGGCGGATGGTGCGGCGGAAGCCGGGACTGAGGAAGGCGTAGAGGATGGGGTTGAGGTAGGAGTTGGTGAAGAGCAGCAGCAGGGACAGAGGCTGGATCAGCGACGTCCACTTGGTGGGGCAGATCTGAGGTCCTGCAATTGAGGCCCGGTAGCGATGAGGAAGAGAGTGAGAATGAAGTAGAAAAATTGTATATATGCTGTTCGAATTGTTTTTGGTTTTAAAAAGCAAAATTTTGTTAATTTTTTGGACTCTTTTTAGATTGAAAGGAATTGTGGCGCTACGTTGTTTCAGATTCAATCACTACTCTGAGGTAAAAGGAATAAAAAAATGAAAAAACTTTTTCAGAAATTTTAGGTGAATTGAAATTGCAAAAAATTATCTTTGGAAAAATGACGCCAATTATAACGAAAAACGATTAGCAATACTGAATGCGAACGAA
>JASANA010009169.1:0-37341 GCA_030248095.1 Ptycholaimellus sp. GST1_10
ACAAGAACACCAAGGAGGCCGTGCTGGGTCGCAGGTTTCCATCCTCCCCCAAGCCTGCCCTGTGCGCTTCGCTGACGCTGAACGCGACGGTGACGCTGCTGTGCCTGTTTGCGCCGAAGCTCTACGTGGCCTTCTGCCGGCCGCACAAGAACACCAAGGAGGCCGTGCTGGGTGGCAAGGTTCCATTTTCTCCTCCCGAAGCTGCCCTGTGCGCTTCGCTGACGCTGAACGCGACGGTGACGCTGCTGTGCCTGTTTGCGCCGAAGCTCTACGTGGCCCACAGGCGTACGCACAAGAACAGCAAGGAGGACTTGCTGGGTCTCAAGGTAACATTTCTCCTCCCCCAAAGCTGCCCTGTGCGCTTCGCTGACGCTGAACGCGATGGTGACGCTGCTGTGCCTGTTTGCGCCGAAGCTCTACGTGGCCCTCTGCCGGCCGCACAAGAACACCAAGGAGGCCGTGCTGGGTCGCAAGGTTCCATTTCTCCTCCCCAAAGCTGCCCTGTGCGCTTCGCTGACGCTGAACGCGACGGTGACGCTGCTGTGCCTGTTTGCGCCGAAGCTCTACGTGGCCCTCTGCCGGCCGCACAAGAACACCAAGGAGGCCGTGCTGGGTCGCAAGGTTCCATTTCTCCTCCCCCAAAGCTGCCCTGTGCGCTTCGCTGACGCTGAACGCGACGGTGACGCTGCTGTGCCTGTTTGCGCCGAAGCTCTACGTGGCCCTCTGCCGGCCGCACAAGAACACCAAGGAGGCCGTGCTGGGTCGCAAGGTTCCATTTCTCCTCCCCCAAAGCTGCCCTGTGCGCTTCGCTGACGCTGAACGCGACGGTGACGCTGCTGTGCCTGTTTGCGCCGAAGCTCTACGTGGCCCTCTGCCGGCCGCACAAGAACACCAAGGAGGCCATGCTGGGTCGCAAGGTTCCATTTCTCCTCCCCCAAAGCTGCCCTGTGCGCTTCGCTGACGCTGAACGCGACGGTGACGCTGCTGTGCCTGTTTGCGCCGAAGCTCTACGTGGCCCTCTGCCGGCCGCACAAGAACACCAAGGAGGCCGTGCTGGGTCGCAAGGTTCCATTTCTCCTCCCCCAAAGCTGCCCTGTGCGCTTCGCTGACGCTGAACGCGACGGTGACGCTGCTGTGCCTGTTTGCGCCGAAGCTCTACGTGGCCCTCTGCCGGCCGCACAAGAACACCAAGGAGGCCGTGCTGGGTCGCAAGGTTCCATTTCTCCTCCCCCAAAGCTGCCCTGTGCGCTTCGCTGACGCTGAACGCGACGGTGACGCTGCTGTGCCTGTTTGCGCCGAAGCTCTACGTGGCCCTCTGCCGGCCGCACAAGAACACCAAGGAGGCCGTGCTGGGTCGCAAGGTTCCATTTCTCCTCCCCCAAAGCTGCCCTGTGCGCTTCGCTGACGCTGAACGCGACGGTGACGCTGCTGTGCCTGTTTGCGCCGAAGCTCTACGTGGCCCTCTGCCGGCCGCACAAGAACACCAAGGAGGCCGTGCTGGGTCGCAAGGTTCCATTTCTCCTCCCCCAAAGCTGCCCTGTGCGCTTCGCTGACGCTGAACGCAATGGTGACACTGCTGTGCCTGTTTGCGCCGAAGCTCTACGTGGCCCTCTGCCGGCCGCACAAGAACACCAAGGAGGCCGTGCTGGGTCGCAAGGTTCCATTTCTCCTCCCCCAAAGCTGCCCTGTGCGCTTCGCTGACGCTGAACGCGACGGTGACGCTGCTGTGCCTGTTTGCGCCGAAGCTCTACGTGGCCCTCTGCCGGCCGCACAAGAACACCAAGGAGGCCGTGCTGGGTCGCAAGGTTCCATTTCTCCTCCCCCAAAGCTGCCCTGTGCGCTTCGCTGACGCTGAACGCGACGGTGACGCTGCTGTGCCTGTTTGCGCCGAAGCTCTACGTGGCCCTCTGCCGGCCGCACAAGAACACCAAGGAGGCCGTGCTGGGTCGCAAGGTTCCATTTCTCCTCCCCCAAAGCTGCCCTGTGCGCTTCGCTGACGCTGAACGCGACGGTGACGCTGCTGTGCCTGTTTGCGCCGAAGCTCTACGTGGCCCTCTGCCGGCCGCACAAGAACACCAAGGAGGCCGTGCTGGGTCGCAAGGTTCCATTTCTCCTCCCCCAAAGCTGCCCTGTGCGCTTCGCTGACGCTGAACGCGACGGTGACGCTGCTGTGCCTGTTTGCGCCGAAGCTCTACGTGGCCCTCTGCCGGCCGCACAAGAACACCAAGGAGGCCGTGCTGGGTCGCAAGGTTCCATTTCTCCTCCCCCAAAGCTGCCCTGTGCGCTTCGCTGACGCTGAACGCGACGGTGACGCTGCTGTGCCTGTTTGCGCCGAAGCTCTACGTGGCCCTCTGCCGGCCGCACAAGAACACCAAGGAGGCCGTGCTGGGTCGCAAGGTTCCATTTCTCCTCCCCCAAAGCTGCCCTGTGCGCTTCGCTGACGCTGAACGCGACGGTGACGCTGCTGTGCCTGTTTGCGCCGAAGCTCTACGTGGCCCTCTGCCGGCCGCACAAGAACACCAAGGAGGCCGTGCTGGGTCGCAAGGTTCCATTTCTCCTCCCCCAAAGCTGCCCTGTGCGCTTCGCTGACGCTGAACGCGACGGTGACGCTGAAGAGCCTGTTTTCGCATAAGCTCTACGTGGCCCTCTGCCGGCCGCACAAGAACACCCAGGAGGCCGTGCTGGGGCGCAAGGCTCCATTTCTCCGCCCCCAAAGCTGCCCTGGTCGCTTCGCTGACGCTGAACGCGATGGTGACGCTGCTGTGCCTGTTTGCGCCGAAGCTCTACGTGGCCCTCTGCCGGCCGCACAAGAACACCAAGGAGGCCGTGCTGGGTCGCAAGGTTCCATTTCTCCTCCCCCAAAGCTGCCCTGTGCGCTTCGCTGACGCTGAACGCGACGGTGACGCTGCTGTGCCTGTTTGCGCCAAAGCTCTACGTGGCCCTCTGCCGGCCGCACAAGAACACCAAGGAGGCCGTGCTGGGTCGCAAGGTTCTATTTCTCCTCCAACTCCCCCCCACCCAACCACAGCACCCCCCCCCAGCCCCCCCCCCCCCAAACCGAGCCCGCCTCCACCAACTGACCCTGTGCGCTTCGCTGACGCTGAACGCGACGGTGACGCTGCTGTGCCTGTGCAGCTCATACGTGGCCCTCTGCCGGCCGCACAAGAACTCCAAGGAGGCCCGCCTCGCAAGGTTCCATTTCTCCTCCCCCAAAGCTGCCCTGTGCGCTTCGCTAACGCTGAATGCAACAGTGACGCTGCTGTGCCTGTTTGCGCCGAAGCTCTACGTGGCCCTCTGCCGGCCGCACAAGAACACCAAGGAGGCCGTGCTGGGGCGCAAGGCTCCATTTTCTCCTCCCCCCAAAGCTGCCCTGTGCGCTTCGCTGACGCTGAACGCGACGGTGACGCTGCTGTGCCTGTTTGCGCCAAAGCTCTACGTGGCCCTCTGCCGGCCGCACAAGAACACCAAGGAGGCCGTGCTGGGGCGCAAGGCTCCATTTCTCCTCCCCCGCAAAGCTGCCCTGTGCGCTTGGCTGATGCTGAACGCGGTGTGACCCAACATGCCCCAAAACGTGCGAACGCGAACGGGGGCTTGTTCGCAAAGCAGGTTCGCGAATGCGAACCTAAAATTTCTCAAACGGGGCCTGTTCGAACCTAACATGGGCAAACATGGGTATTTTTTGCGAACCTGCCCTAATTATTCATATTTTTGCCTAAAAATGCCTGAAAATGCCGTATTTTGATCTGGCGCGTTGTGGGGTGTCTCCAGGGTATGCAGTACGGTAGATGAGGCAATGCCCTGGGCCCTGGAGTGGAGCTGACAGAGCGAAATCATGCTTGACTTTAGTCAACTTTTGTCAACTATAAATCAAGATGTACTAAAGCTTTTTTGATAGAAATGTATCAACATATACGTATATTAATTGACTTTATTGTGCAATATTTTTGGGCCAAACTTTTATAATTACAAACACTTTAGGAGCAAATTTATAATTGAGTTAATGTGTTATGTTTTTAATTAATCAATCAATTTTATGTTCATACATAATTGTTCATATGTTTAATCGGTAAGTTCATGCTAAAACCTTAGAGTGGTGTCTATATATATATATATATATATATATATATATATATATATATATATATATATATATATATATATATATCTGGTACCATCGGCAGGCCAAAAGTGGGTTTCTTTTCTCCAAAAGATTTTATTCTATAAGAATTGCTTACAGAATATTAAAAATATATTGTTGAAAATCCAAGGTAATACCTGACCTCAGTTCTGTAAGAAATTGGCAAGTGCGGCAACGTTAATAAGAAGAAGCTACCAAATGAACATGAACACTCATTTTATATATAAAAAATATATAGTCTTTTTGTACATATTCCAAAATAGAAGATATTTTATGAAAAATATCTCGATATACTCTATTTCAACAAAAAATTATGATTAAAAAGTATAAATAATATGGTCATTCTGATCAAAAAAACCCGTCTAGATCATTTATTTATGATAAAACTGGTAAAAAAACTATTTTAAATAAGGCATTTTCCGCCATTCCCTGAAAAATCAGGAAAAAAGAGCCCGTTCGCATTTGCGAACCTAACATGCGAACAAGCCCCGTTCGCATGGGTTCGCGTTCGCGTTCGCAAAACCCCTCGTTCGCACGGGCTTTTTGCTGCGAACGCGAACGCGAACGGGGGGGGGCCCGTTTGCAAACTGGGACACACTGCTTGCCTATGAAAAGATTTTAAAATCTAGACGCGTTGCTCAGCATATAAGGGCATGAGGCATCTGAAGCGCACTTGCGTCCTGTCATTTATGCCTTGAAAGTAGCTGTGAATCCTTCTTGGTCAGCTAAATCGAAAATTAAGGAATAAACTTGGGTCCCTATTCCTGATCATATTTAAAAATTTTAGGCATACAAAACTGAAAACTTTGCATTGAGCCCATGTCTGCCTACCTGCATTTGAAGCCCTCCGACTGGACATCGGCGATGAGGCGGCCTCGAAGCCAGGCAGGGCTGGCACACTTGGTCCCCGAACCGAGCCTCGTCTGCCCCGCCAGCCAGGAGCCCAGCCACTCCAGCCGACAGTCGCAGACCCACCGGTTCTCCATCAGTCGCCTTCAAACCTCTTTCACCCTCCTACAGCTATGGAAAGACCATTCTGAGATAGCTCACAGGACGCGGAGGTTGCTCATGAGGCTGAAGACGTCCCGACTGAGGGTGGTGAGGTTGTTCTGGTTGAGGGTGAGGATCTCCATCTCCGTCTGGGCCTCCAGGAACTCGCTGTCGATGCAGGTCAGGAAGTTCTTGTCCAGCTGCCTTCAATCGGTTCCGACACTTCCAACCGCCCCTTTTACCCTGGAACTGGGGGCTCACAGATTCTTCAGTCGCCGCGGTCCCTCCATGACGGCGTTAGTGAGCACTGTGAGGAAATTCTCGCTCAGGTCTCTGCAATTGCTGATTATTTGCTTCCTCTGTATCCTGAATTTATTCCTTCAATCCATGTCTTTCTTCCCGTGTCTCTTGTTTGTCGCCATCTTAGCGTCAGTCGTGAGTGAATGTATGAGCGGGGACTGGGTGCCCAGTGTAGCGGAACCAAGTATGAAGGGGGTGTGGTAGCGGGTGGGTGGAAGGGGGGGGGGCGAACCTTCTGAGCTCGGATTACCCTCTTCCTGTCCTCCTGTGGGGCACCTCCGGACACGAGGTGCAGCCCTAAGCGCCTCCCCCGCCACACAACATCTGCGCCACACCCAAAGTAAACCCATGTCCCCTCCATATGCCGCCCGCCGTAGCAAGTTGGAATCAGGAAAGAGGTCCCCCAGCCCTGCCAGCCCATTAGGCCTGGGAAGCAGGAGGGTTCTGGTTTCAGAATGTGTGTGCCTCCCTAGATGGATGAGAAAGTGGGCCAGGGAGGGAGTCCTAGTCAACAAATTCCCACAAAAGGCCTCCCGCGAACCACCCATTGAGCAAGGCTTGCGAGGAGCAGAAAGAGTTCGCAGGCTTAGCTCCAGCTTTGCCTCAGCAGCCATTCACTGCTGGGGAGAGGGAGTGGTCAGAGAATCTGGGAGTGTCCTCAAATAATCAACATGGTTCCTTTTCGAATGGTCTTGTAGCGGCTGTAATGGTTTCGAATGGTCGAATGTAACTGTGGCGTTTTGAGACTTGTCAAGTTGCATTGCAATTGCGAAAGCATCGCATGTTTTGGGCTACTTTAACGTCCCCACCCAATTTAGATTGGAGATGAGATTTCACGCAATACACCACACGAATCCAATTAATATTTTAGTAAAAATAAATGGTCAAATTCATTTTCGAAACATCTCATTACCAGCTCAGCCTAAGGCAAAGGCAGATTCATTGTTGCCACAAGGCATCTCTAGTCAGCCGAGCCTTCTTGCCACATTCTCTGCTGCCCTTCCCAGATCTGGTTACGCTGGGCAGAGCAGAGGCTCGGCCTTCTTTCACTCTGCTGGGCAAACAGCGGCGTCTTTTGCCTGCCTTGCTGACACGGATCCCTAAACAGGCGCAACGGCGATGAAGACGCACCGCCAAGGTCATCCCCTTTTTGCTCTCCCCCTTCCCATTCTTCCACCACCCAGAACACACTCCGGAAGAGTCGAAAGGGGGCCAATTGCAGCCAATTACTTCCATACCCCTCGTGGCCATCATGAAAGGCATCTGGCAGTAGCAGTTGCGCAAAAAGGAGAGTAGAGTTGCTGGCAGCCCACTCGTTCCCAGAGGAGGTGCAAAAGCAACAGGGAGCTTTCCCATCCAGTTTAGCATGCCCGGCATAGGCAATGAGGGAGCCTCAGACTGGAGAGAGTCTCAAAAAGCCGCCGCCTTCTTAGTGGAACTAGAGCCTGGTACGAAGCCAGCCACTGAAGGCCTTTTCTGCATAATAGCCTCAATTGGGCCAACCGCTTCGCACCAGAACGGAGAGCCCCTTTTTCGGGGCCTACAATAGCAGAACTACTGGAACGCAGATTGGCTAGGCCAAGGCCAGACATTCATCGCCTCGCCAGTTGCACTCTCCTTTCTTTCCTTCACCCCTGCTCACAGAGGAAGGAACGCCAGGCCTAAAAGCCGTGCCTTTGTTTTACTCGCCAGTCAGAGTCCTCCCTTGTCTCCCTGTCTCCCCCCTTTGAAGTTGCGTAGGGGGGGCTGGAAGATGGCTCTTAGGGCCAGGAAGTTTGATGGCGGCTCATTTAGCCTGGAACAACAGAGGCGGGGCCTGTTGCTTCAGCGCAACTGCCGTCTCCCGTAGCCGCCGCGTACCACGGACATTCATCAGCCCCTGCCCCCCTTTCACTCCTCACATCCACCTAAACACCCGGCGGCCTAGGCCTGTGTCCACGCATAATGCCCCAGGCCACCACTACAACTCGTCCCCTTCAGGAGAGGCAGAGCCATTGGCGGGGTCTAATTGTCGATCTGTGTATGGGTCTTCGTATGGTCAGCTCTGCTATTTGCCGGAGCACAATGCGCCGTCCACACCTCTGCTGCCCTAAGCTGGCCATTGGCCCTCACACAACCCTCACACACTTTCAGCGCCTTTGCATTGCTGATTCACAGAGCCTCCCCGCCGCCTCTTTATGACTAGGCCTCAACTTGGAGCGGCTGGAAAGCGAAAGGTGTTGGAGCTGGAAAGTATCATCCTTTTGCTCAACCACAGACTCTAGAAGAAGGAGGGCAGGTGAGGGAAGAAAGACAGCCGGTTGTACTCCCCTCCACCCATCATACGCATATGCCACAAGGCTTCTGCACAGGGGAAGGAGGGGAATATTTTGGCGGCGGAAATCTCATCTCCCTGGCGGCGACTGAAAACAGGAAAGGCGAGAAGGTGTGCCTCCTGCCTACTGACAGGCTCAGGCTTTCCGTCGGGGCTTTGCTGCTTTTTTCCTCTGCCCCCTCCCCCCTAGGGCCCCTCACACACCAGCTGCGTTTGTTAGTAAGTGGCTTGTTGAGGAGGCCGCACACCAGCCCTGGGAATAGGAGCAGAGCGCGTATTTAGGCCCACTTAGGGTCGGTCGTAGGGGGGTAGGAGGGTACTTGAGGAGATGGCATAATGAGCGGAAATGAGTGCCTCGGGGCCTCCTCATTGAGAGAGGATGGGATGATGGGAGAAGGGAGGAGCAGGCCCTTCTGTCCCTGTCGGCAGACAGGGGAGAATGCTAGTAATGCGAGTTGTTGGGGGAGAGGAGGAGCATTGGCGGCACTGCACACCTGGGCACCGCTTCAAAGGTTTCGAAAGTGGGGCTTTGCCTCAAGAGCTCACCCTGGAAGCCACCCAGAGGAGAGGGGCCTTTCGGGCGCAAGTGCTTGTCAATCACTGCTCAACCCTCTTTCCCACCTGCCTTTGTCTTCCATTAGCCGGCCTCAAGCCCCTCCCCTTTGCGAAGCAGCCAGCCATGCATCTCTGCCAGCCTCCCCGGGTCCATATCTTCCCTCCTCCTCCAGCTACCCCCCGGGGAGGACAGATGATCTAGGAGGCTCCCTTGTCCTCTGCAGTGAGGGCAGAGGGGTGGGGGGGGGGGAGAAAGGGAGGGGCCAGAGTGGAGGAATAATTGGCCGGCTCTCCTAGTCTGCGGACCCTCTCATAGAGTGCCGCGGCGCCGTAAGACAGATGCACACAGCCGGCTACCCCCCCCTTTTTTGGACCTAGGCCCCTCCTTCCTTTCCCTCCATAAACATTTGCCGCCCCCTCCTCTCACCATTACACGACCCTTCTAGGCGGAAAAGGGGGTGCATTTGCTTTCCCAGGCCTGGAGGAGTACCGGAAGAAGCGGACACTCTCACTTTCAGGGCCCCACTTGCCTCAGCCAGCCTATCTCTGGCGGCGGCAAAGAAGAAAGGGCCCAGACCGCTAGGTGAGGGGCAATAAAAAGCGGACAGTGGTCAGCCACAAACAGAGCGACTTGCACTCATCAGTCGCACTGGTAGCCAGAGTCCTGGCCAACAAACACAGCCTGAACGGCACACGCCCCCAAACAGTGCGAAGAATGGCGGGCGATAAGAAGGAAGCCAGCCAGGCCTTATGGGTCAAGCACGCGCCCCACTACTAATCTCAGCTTAGGCACTGCATGCATGCCCTTTCCCTTCCAGCTGTCTACGCCACCCTGGCCCACTCCCCCAACAGACAGGCAGGGAGAGAGTACAAAAGGCAGCATCCTTCTTCCCCCCTCACTCATGATGGAGCACTCAACTTCCACTCCAGGGTGGGGGTGCCGGTGGGGCGGGCGGCGACAATCGCTCAAGGCCATCTTATAACCCCTTACTTTGGGCCTGCCCTGCCTGTCAGGCCTCAATCAGAGCCTCGCGGTGGCATGATTGGCAAGCGTGGAGGGGCGGATAAGAGAGCCTTACATCCGCTGCAGATTGGGCGAGTTGGGCAGCAGACGCTGGGGCAGGGATCGCAGGCGATTCCCGTTCAGGCGACTGCAAAACAGCTCATCTATGGGGAAGGAGAAGGAAGGAAAAAGAAAGGAAATGCAGACATGCGTTCCAAGCGTTCCAGGTGGTCGAAGGCAGCCGGTTGGATGGTGTGGATCTTGTTGTCGGAGAGTTGTCTGCAGAGCGGTTGTCAGAGTGAATTGGAGCCAGATAGAGAGAAAGAGGCCGTCCAACAGAATGCGCAGGTTTCGCAGGCCAGCCAGATCCTCGGCCCGAATCACGCTGATGGCGTTCTCTTGCAGGTCTCTGCAAGAGCCCGTCCATCCACTCAGGCATCTGATGTTTTGTCAATCGATAGGGCAAGGCTATCAAAGTCCAGCAGGTCAATTCCAAGATCTGTCAAAGAATGAACAATCTTTGAATGGAAGGAGAGAGGGGCTGTGGGATGGCCGTGAGGCCGCGTGCAGCACAATTAACGATGTAGGGGCTGGAGCAGTCGCAGGACTCTGGGCAGGCTGCATCCTCTGCAGCTGCAGACACCGCCAGCAGCAGGAACCAGGCCAGCATTTCACCAGTCACCTTACAAACCTTCCCCTGGAAAGCCTGACATAGCTGAAATGGGTAGAAAAACCAATGAAAGCAGAGGAGAGAAGAATTCAGATCTGGCAGAGAGGCTAGCCACCAGACTCGGCCATGAAGGCGCGGCAGCAGAGGAAGGAGGAGATTCGGGCGGGGGTGCAGAGAGAAAGAGGACTGGAGGAGTGAACTTCCTTCCAGGCACCCCCGAGAGAGAGGATAGGGAGGGAGCGAGTGCGCGGCCTTCGACAAAGGCGACACCTGGCGGCCTGCCCTTTCAGATGGGCTGGCTGCCGCCGTGGAATGACTTTCGCCTCTCTTCTGCCTGGCCTTTTTGCCGCTGCCATTTGGTTGGGTTTTTCCGGGCAAAACTGGCCTTTAGAGTTTGTTGACAGCATTCTGAAAGGATCCGAACTTGATGGGTAGTCGGTGCGTGGTAAAAGAAAACAGGTAACTAGGATGAACACCGGAAGAGCTACAGTTTTGATAAACGGGGTGATTCAGTGGAATTTTTGTATTTTACACTTTAGAACCGCCAAAAATATGCCCTCATGTTCGGAAATAATTGAATAAGCGATCGTTTCACACGCGACCGGCCAGGTGAGTTCAATCGAACTCAACTCAATAGGAATCACTAATATAGAAGTTATCTTTAAAAGTTATTTCACTTCCGATTGTACCAGAAATCGCTCTTACCAAACTATAGCTCCTCTTGCTGCTGTTTGACCAGAAGCGGCTGAAGGGAGTGGTGCTAAGTGGACTTGGGACTGCGATCATGGAGAGTTGGAGATTGAGAATGATGGTCTTGTACTGCTTTAATCTTGACATAATTCAGCTGAGAGCTAGGTTTGGCCAACTATAGACTCACATAGACATCAAGGAATGCATTACTAGCTCTGGTGCCGGGCTAGAGGAGATCGTGATCACGGCTTTTGGCCAACTGAAGGTTGCCGCAACCTTTCAAAATCCACCTCCATGCTGCAAGTGTTCTCATGCGCAGTGAGGGGGGGGGGACGTTAATTAAAGTTAAACTTGCCATTTCGTTAGCTGCTATTTGCCAATTTTTTAGAGAGCATACTGCAAATACTGCCAGACACAAAGTTAAAAATATTTAACAAAATTTTGCTAATGTTTCTTGAAATTTCGGCACTTTTGGATGCACTTTAGAAAACCAATTAAATGAAATGCGTGATGGCTTTGAAATGAGGGTCCAGGAAGACCCAGACTGCTGGCGATCGCCTTCGACAACTCCGGTCCCGGGCAAGCTTACACCCAGGCGGCCAGGCCCGCCGACATATAAAGAATTTATTTGGTCCCGCGTGTACCAAGTGATGATATTTATGTCATAAAAAAATTGGAAACAGTACAATATATGAATATTGCAGAAAACGCGTCTAGAAATTGATTTAAGATTCAAAAAACTTAGAAATTGATCAATCAAATATTATGTGTAATTTCCAGCTGTGTATGGCGTGACGTCATTGTAAGCTGGGGCATTTTGACCAATTCCCTTAAAAAAATGTCCGTACATATCTGGCGCAAGCTTCGCTTTGAGTGGGGGATACAAAACTTCCGTTGGTCTTGTAACGGATGTGACTTTAGCTGTCAACTGTTCAGCGACTTTCTTGGCCACTGCCTTCTGTTCAGTCATTTTCCAGCTGCACAGTTTTCTTTTTCTCCAATTACATCCCTTTTCTTCAACTTGTCATTTGCCAGGACTGCTTACGCGGAGCATTTGCGTCAGGCCCAAGATCGGTGGCACAGCTTCCGAAATTGCGAAGCAAATACCGAGAGCACCACTGACAATAAGCTGCAAGCTGAAGATCAAGAACAGGAAGCTCAATTGAAGCCCAGCCTTTACAGCCCGCAAAACGCAAAAGACGAACAACTTTCGGAGAAAAAGCCAAGATATTCAGAAATAGTTGAACTGAATTGTACCCAATGCAGCTTTAGTACTGCTCCTAAGCGAGCTAATGCCAACTGTCGAGCCGTCTACCACGTCTCGTCCTGCTTCAAAATCAGTCCCTTCTCTTGCTCTTCCTGCTTGACGACGTTTAGCCGATTCGACAGCGCAACAAAGCATGCAGCTGGTTGCCAAAGGGAAGCTCGGATCTGCATTGAGAACAAGTAAGCTTCTACTGGAATTCGTGAGTCTGCCTGGTTTTGAATGAGTGATTGAATTGGAGATTAGAAAGTGAGCAAAGGATTCGAGAAGGACTGGCTGAATGCTTTCCCGGCGTTGTGTTTTCTTGGAAAGGATTGAAAACTTGATCTTATTTTCTAGTTGTTGCCAGTGCTTCTGCTGCAGTAATTTTAGCAGACTCATGCATGAGCCCAAAACACCTCAATGCGGCCAGCAACCATAGAACATTCTCACAATGAAAAGGGCATTGGAGTGTCCACGGGCGATCCAAAAAGAGGCAAGGGTTGAAGAAAGTCCAGCGGTACTTTGGATCAACCAGGAGCTTGGCACAGTGAAGAGGTGCTGTTGCGTGGTATTCCTGATGACCGCAGCTCAAAACGCCTCCCATAGTTCGGCAGAATGCGAGAAGTCAAATAAACGATTGAGACAAGTTTGATAAAGGACGAGGCTCATTTATTTTAGAAAACTCATGATTATGGGCAATGCCGTTTGATTTGGAAAAAGCGTATTTGCCTTTCCCATTCACAATCCTGGCTTCTCTGAAAGTTAGAAAGAAGTATGAAGTATACAGAGAGAACCAAACTGACAATTTAGTCCAGGAACTACTTAAATTCCTGTTTGACATTTCGTCAAAACCAATCGCAAATCTTACGACGTACTATTATCTATATCAAAAATGTCTCTAAAGAGTCTCTAAAGAGCGAAACTGATCAAATTACTTTGGTCGCAAACTTTTTGGACAGCTGGCAGAACTTCGGCATGCGTGGGAGCTTGTGCTGAGGAAATGTTGGCCTTGGCTGCCATCTGCTGAACCCAGGGAGGGAATCGGCGAAGGCCGCTGGTGAAGTTGGCGGGCGGGAGGGCAGGACACGCGATGAGGCGTCTTTCACACCATGCAAGAGGCTGTCATTTCTGTCAGGGGCTGAATTGCCATTGATTCCCAAGCAACGGCATTGACCTTGTACGCTCTTGACCATTCCAAAAAACTGCCATTCTATGTCTTAGTCTATGTCTTAGTTGAACCGGCATTAGTCAGACTATGCACAGGCAGCGCTGAGCAAGCTATCCAATCACTGAGCAACTCAGCCTTCCAGTTTCCCTTCCCTCATAGAGCAAGGCTCGCAAGTTTTCTGATGACCGAGGCAAGCAAGATTGTCCCATTTTATGCGACGGCTTCTTCTACAATGGAGGCTGTGAGGCCTATCTTTTTTTGGCCTAAATCCCATTCTGAAATAGGCTGCCTTGAAGCCACCGCCATATGAGTGGAGGGAGAGCGGGCAGCCTTCTGCATCGCCTAGGCTGATATCAACTGAAGGAGCAGCCGAGGAGAGGAGCAGAGGCTTTCGTAATCTCTGGCTCTTGCGGGTGCTTGTCATTTTTCAGACTATCTCTGTTGCCGTCTTCTTCCTGCTTGCATTCGGTTGGTCTGTTTGGAGAAATGTTGACAATGAGAAAACAATGAAAATGAGAAATGTCGGTTGGTCTGTTTGTTTACGTTAGCTTCAATCGTCTGCTAATATTTTTGCGCGGCCGCAGGCCGCCTGCCGCGGAGGGCAGGGCAGCCTGAGCTCCGGAGGCCGGAGGGCATGGGTGCGGAGGCCCCGGAGCGTAGCCTAGCATGCGAAGCATGCTAGGCGAAGCGTAGGGGCCGTAGCACCCGTGCCCGGAGGCCGGAGGAGCTCTGGCGCCCTGCCCGAAGCGGCGGGCGGCCAAGGCCAGCTTAAGCAGTTACCCCATTTTTGCATCCGTCTTTCCGCATATATATGTGTGTGTCCCAGGCCCGTACTCCTCGGTTTTTCAACGAAATTGGCTGATTTTTTGCATGAAGGTCCGCCTAGGCGGTGACTCGGGACCATTTTTGGGGCTTGGCGTAATTTTTTGAATTTCGCCCAAAACTCAATTTTCTGATGTTTCAAAATACAAAAAATCATAAATCATTGGTTTTTCAATGAAATTAGCTGAATTTTTGCAGGAACGTCCGTCTTGATTATGCCTTGGCACCATTATTAGGGCTTGGCGAAATGTTTCGATTTTCACCCAAAACTCAATTTTTTGATGTTTCAAAATGCGAAAAATCGTAAATCACTGGTTTTTCAATGAATTTTGTTGATTTTTGGCAGATACGTCCGTCAAAGTAATATCTTGAAGCTGGCAGGAGGAAATTTTGAAATATTTATTATTTATTGATTTATAGTCAAAAACCCAAAATCTGGATGTTTCAAAAATTTGAACAAGCATAAGTCCATGGTTTTTCAATAAAATTAGCTGATTTTTGGTATCTACGTCCGTGAAAGTAATATCTTAAAGCTGGCAAAAGGAAATTTTGAAATAATTAGTATTTCTCGATTTATAGTTAAAAGCCAAACTCTTGATGTTTCAAAAATCAAAACATGTATAATTCATGGTTTTTTCACTGAAATCTTTTGAATTTTGGCATGCATTTTCATCTAGGTGGTGTCTTGAGGTGAGGCCGCGCATCTTGGCAACCGCCGAGAATACCTTGTTTAATTTCAGTTGGCCAGTTTAATCAGAAACTAATCAATTTTTGTTGAGCAGCCAATGATGGGTAAGTGCTAAAGGGGTCAGTAGTAAACAGGTGAAAAGTGAAAAAAATAAATGGTATTTTTTTTTGAAAAATATCATTTGGTAGCGCCAATCCAATGAGTTGGAATTTTGAAAATTCGGGACTAGGGGCAATGGAAGTGAATGAAAAGATAGGTGGTTTTCACCTGCCCAACATATAGGACGCGGGTGTCCAGAAAAGGGACCAAAATGACCACAAACTTCCCACTAGTCATTGAGGATCCAAGTGAAATGCTAGGTGAAAAGTATGGATAGCAAAACTTTTTGAGTTTAAGCTTTTCTGGCTCTCATATAATTGTTTATACACCATTCCAGCAATAATTATGAGTACACCAGTGCCCACAGCAAGAAAATACACGAATTTTTCTATGTCAGAAAAAAATGAGAAATTTTAGTTGGGTAGGTGAAAAGGTGCAATGCAATGGAATGAAATTGTTTGGAAGCGGGCAGTAGGTGGAATGGAATCCAATGATTGAGCTGGCTGACGGGAGGTAGGGCCAATGTAAGGCCAATGATATCCCAATAATTCCACTTACCCACCATTGTGAGCAGCAATGAATAACTTGCTTAGAGTTGTGAATAAAATTGAAAAGATGCAGCATGTTTGACGATTCTAAGCTTCGGTATCGGTTTACTGTGGGAAGGAATCTTTAGCGCAGTTACCAGCTGTATCGGAATCGCAGCAACATGCAAGCCCAGCAATCGGTGCTCCATTCCGCATTATTGATGATTATCGATTCATCTCGATTCAGGTGCCTGATGATGACATTCTTTGTGCTTTCTTTGCTGGGTCTTATTCTTGCTATGCCCTTCGTTGTTGTCAACAGCACTCTCTACATTGCGGTTGGCAGAATTCCATTTTTTTGGCTCAGGCCTTGTTCCTCAGATCCTCACCCCCCTCAAAGTTGCCTCATTACAAACTGCCCTCATGCACTTATTGCATCTTGGGCTTGGGTTTACGAAAGGATTTTAAGAGACAGAATTCGATAGGCTCAAAATGTGGGATTCCAGATTTGAAAAATGAAGTTTCTCTGATTCGAATGACTTTGTGCCACAATCAAAGGTAATTTAGTTCTCATCTCTGTGCCCCAGCCGTTTCCCAAAAAATTGTTTTGTTGACCTGATATGGTCACTTTTGTAACATGCACTTTTTTGGGCCTTTGAAACCTGCAATTTCAGTTTTTTGAAAATTTTGACTAAGAAATTTTAGATAAGTGTGGATCATTATATATCAATCGAAAGGCAATTTGGAGACAAAAAAGGTGGCCCACTTGAATTTTGCCATAAATTGTTCTGAAAACCGTAATTTTGAAAAATCGAAAATTTAGGGTTTTCAATTTTGGCACAAAAAAACTGATAGCTCAAATTTGAGTGAATTTGCCAAAAGAACATTCTAGCCCACATTAAAATTCAGATTCTTGCGGTCATTTTGATATATAACACGTCCGGTTTTGGTTTGTTCGCATGGACACTTTTTTTGAATGAAAATTTGAAGTCATGATTCGACCCTATGTTAAAGCATAGGCAAAATTTCCCGAAAAAAATTTTTGTCTCAGATTTCCATTTTTACTGCCTAAATATCTTCTTTAGGGTCCAATACACCCTACTGCCACATTGGTTTCCTTTGTTTTAGTTCAAAATTGGTCAATCCTGAATCGAACATTTCCTATGCTTAAGCATAGGACTTCCCAGGCTTCAACAAATATTTCTCTGTAGCAGCTGAATGGCTAAGAATTGCACACAACACTTGAGTTTTTTTGTTCACAATTCATATATTCTGGTTTTAAATCTGTGCTTACTTTTCAAATTGGTGAAGAAACCACCTACTTGCCGTTTTGCCCATTTCTTTGAATAGATGTGTGTTTGTCACTCAATAGGGCAAGTAGGTGGTTTCTTCACCAATTTGAAAAGTAAGCACAGATTTAGAACCAGAATATATGAATTGTGAACAAAAAAACTCAAGTGTTGTGTGCAATTCTTAGCCATTCAGCTGCTACAGAGAAATATTTGTTGAAGCCTGGGAAGTCCTATGCTTAAGCATAGGAAATGCTCGATTCAGGATTGACCAATTTTGAACTAAAACAAAGGAAACCAATGTGGCAGTAGGGTCTATTGGACCCTAAAGAAGATATTTAGGCAGTAAAAATGGAAATCTGAGACAAAAATTTTTTTCGGGAAATTTTGCCTATGCTTTATCATAGGGTCGAATCATGACTTCAAATTTTCATTCAAAAAAAGTGTCCATGCGAACAAACCAAAACCGGACGTGTTATATATCAAAATGACCGCAAGAATCTGAATGTTAATGTGGGCTAGAATGTTCTTTTGGCAAATTCACTCAAATTTGAGCTATCAGTTTTTTTGTGCCAAAATTGAAAACCCTAAATTTTCGATTTTTCAAAATTACGGTTTTCAGAACAATTTATGGCAAAATTCAAGTGGGCCACCTTTTTTGTCTCCAAATTGCCTTTCGATTGATATATAATATTCCACACTTATCTAAAATTTCTTAGTCAAAATTTTCAAAAAACTGAAATTGCAGGTTTCAAAGGCCCAAAAAAGTGCGTGTTACAAAAGTGACCATATCAGGTCAATAAAATCGTTTTGTGGGAAACGGCTGGGGCACAGAGATGAGAACTAAGTTGCCTTTGATTGTGGCACAAAGTCATACGAATCAGAGAAACTTCATTTTTCAAATCTGGAATCCCCCTCATAGAGGCCACCTCGAGTCTATCAGATTCTGTGTCTTAACTTAGAATTTTGGAAGTCAATCATTCGACAAAAGCATGGGCTTTATTTATAGAAGCGCTAGCATAGATGAAATAATGTCATTGACATTTTTGGCCCTAGTCCCCTCTCCACCTGTCATTGATTGGATATAATCACCTTGGGTGGAAGTTCGATAGGTTCCTCCTTTCGGTGCCAATTTCTTCACATTCCTGTCTATAGGTGAGCCAGGGTGAAGTGATAGCCATCCTCGTCCTTCTATTTGCCACCGCCTACTTCATAGTCGTCATCCTGAGTCTCAGTCTCATCTGCTACAGCTGGTTCAAGACCGGCGGTTAGTTCCTCATTTCCTGGCCTATAGTAAAGAATAAAGGAGAAAAAGGAAAGGTTGAGGTAGCTCCTGCCATTGCTGTTCCTGTTGTGAATGTTGTGGTCCTAACTTGGAGGAAGCTCAATCAGTGGTCTATACTGTGCCCATTCATTCCGAAGCCCTTTCATCGCCACGGACACGCATGGGTTTGTGCTAATCGAGAATCGCCAATTTCTATTTAGAATGTCTGGTTTGTAGTTGCACCTTGATTCCTGACCCTACGACGACTTCTATTTATGTCTTGGAACAGAGAGAACCCACTATTCTGCAGGTTTTTAATCTAATGTCAGCGTGAAAGTATATTTGTGATCAATACTCACCCAATTTTTAGCCATTTATGCGGTTTTTCAAAAAAACCATCTAATTAATCGATACTCGCCCCTGTAATCGCAAAATTTTGTCAAGATTTTAAATAGCTTTTTTAAATTCCAGTGAAAATAAATCACGGTTAACTCTGTGGTGCCAGACAAAACTATAGCCAGGAAGAATCTTGCCCATGAAAAGACAATGAAGTGCAAATGCAGATTGAGTCAGGACGCTGATCATGCTGAGTTCCAGGAGAGTCGAAAGCAAAGCCTACGCAGTTGCCACGATACAAGTCATTTTGACTAAGCCTAAGCCTTTTTAGACTCAGCTAGCTTTCTGATGACACAAAAAAGTCCGGAAGTGTTCTGGCCCCCATTGCGGGTTTGGAAAGGATCGCTGCAGGCAGACTTCTCCACGGCTGACACTGAGAAGGGTGGCAGAGTAAGGCAGAGAAGAAACCCAGCAAAGCCATCCACGTCTCCCCCAACTCCCAGCACTCTCTGGCTTCTACATACAGCCTTGTCCCATTTCGCCTGGAAACTGGCCACAAGTCAGCCCGATGTTTCGAACATTGCATAAAGTATGAGTTACAGATCCTGCCATGATTTATTCTTGACAGTGACGTAATTGGAAAAGCAAAGCGTACGAGTGGTAGGTGGGCAACAAGCTCGCAGAGGGTGTCCGGGTTCTAAAGGAGGTGTACAGGGATGGTGGGCAAGGCAGGACGAGGTGAAGGTTTTCCTTCTCCCAGCCTCAGGGCCGCTCTCCAAAGCTCCCAATGGCACGCATCAAAGCGAACTCACCGCCTTTCAATATTACTCCTCATTGTCACTTCATTGAAGCAGGGAGCATATTTACGTATCCTAAATTAATTTGTGCATTCATTTTACAAATATTTTACAATAGATGACTGGCGGCCAGTATTCGGCCTCGCAAGGACTGGCATATGGCACTTGGTCCATCGGATGTCGGCAGGCCCGCCATCCCCTCTGAAGTACAGGCCAAGAAGGCTGGCATTTGCCCAAAGACCGCCTTCTACGCCCTCATCAGGACGGTGGGTGGCCTTGGCAGACGAGCACGCGAGGGCTGGCCAGACTTGCGCCCAGCCCAACCACTGCCACCACCGCTTCTCCAATTCCCGCCTCTAATGCCTATAAATTGTCAACTATTCTGGATAAACTTCCGATAAACTAGTGAGCTCAATCATGGAACAAGAAGATTATAAATGATTTATAACTTTTTATGCAAGTTCAATATTCATGCATGGCTCAATCCTCACAGTATTCATAAGCTTAAGCCAGCGCGATCGCTGTTCTTATTACGGATCCGAAACATGCCAGTGCGGAGTAGGAACTGAATCTTGAAAGGCCTTGGCTGCCGCCAAACCTTGTAGACTGTAGCAAGGAGGCGAATAGCAAGTACCAGTTTGGGGTTCGCCAGCGGCGGTGCGGCCTCCGATCGGCAAAGAGTTGCGATGAGGCCCAGGGGGGTCCAGGAAGCTCAACTCTGTCCTCACCACTCCGGCAGGCCTGCGCTGCCAGCCCTCGCAGCAGCGTCGCGCTCCAGCAGCCAACCATCGCCCTGCTCCCGAACCTGACAGGACATCCTGTGTGTGTAATGGAGGCAAATGGGGTGGTTCTGGCCCCCTTTGAAGGAAGGCTTGGCTCGCCCCCTGCAGCCGGAAAGAAGATACAACAGGGTATGGTTAATAAAATGTATGTGATTATTTAGGAATGTGCACTCTATTTTTGATTAATTCATATCATTAAAAGATGGAAAAACATGCCCACATTCGCAAATTTGAATTTTCATTTTTTTAACAAAATTGCGTGCTGATAGCTAAAAAAAGGTAGCTTATTGTTAGGGAATGTGGGGGTCATTTTTGCGAAGTACGAGTCAAAAGCACTTGAAAACTGCAACATACATTGCATAAACATAGCCCACATTTTTTTAACAACTGATGTCAGTAAAAGGGGTCGAATAATTTCCGCACGAACAAACCATCTACAATGTTCACAGTTAAAAACACAAGCATAACAGTCAAAACGAGGTAGATTTTGAACAGGCGCAAAAAGAGATATTGACGCTTAGATACGGTAAAGAGGAATGAGTCATGTTTCGAAAATGAGCATTCAGTTGGCGTAGATGCTGTGTGGCAGCATCTGGACGCCTGGCTAAAAGATGTCTGACAGCGATACCGATGGGAACGATGGGAAGGTGGAAGAGGATCTGGTTTCGGAAAAGCACCATTTCACAGTCTCAAGTGAAGTATGGAGCATTATCGGTCCAATTCATTGATTGCCTTTGACCTGCAAAGACCAATCCTTTTTGCAGAAGAGTCCTGCAAGGGCCTTAGCAATGGGCTTCGACGGTGTGGAAACAGCATTTGGCGCCATGCAATCCTGGATGAGGTGGAGAAATGGAATCCATACTGCCAAATCAACCGAGGCAATGTGGCGCTCTACCTACAGTTATACCTTGTCAAGAACCAGCCAGAAGAAGGGGTTTCATCTATTTCCCCTGGCTAAGACTTGCAGAAGAGCACTGTGGAAAGTGTTGTAGGAGGACGTGGCAGTGGAAGTGGTGAAAAATGGGAGCGTGCGTGATGCGCATGGAAGCCAAGAGTCTTTCTTCCGAAGCCGAGTGGCTGGGCAGAAGCGGAGAGACCTGAAGCAGTACAAGCAGTACGGATGGTCAAGGACAGGATGGACAGGTCCCACCAAAGGGCGTCGCTCCCGGCCTCAACTCTGGGCTCACCGATGAGGCCGCACTTTGGAAAGGTTATGCATTAGGCCATTGGGCTTTCAGCTCAGTTTCTGCTTTCAGCCAAATTTGAGAAGGAACGGGCTCGCTGCCAGGACCTTCTGGACGAAAATCTGGGCATGGCCCGTCTCATCGACGCCTACAAGGATGCATAAGGCTGATTATGGGCTCAAAAGGGGTCTAGTGGCTAAACAAGGCAAAAACAGGAAATGTGGGATCGAAATAGGAAATGTGGGCTGCAGATTCGGGAAAAGCACACCCGAATTAGTCTAAAGGCAGTGCCCACATTTCCAAAATCGAGTGCACATTCCCTGAATCGTGAGGTCGAAGGATGCATAAGGCTGATTATGGGCTCAAAAGGGGTCTAGTGGCTAAACAAGGCAAAAACATGAAATGTGGGATCGAAATAGGAAATGTGGGCTGCAGATTCGGAAAAAGCACACTCGAATTAGTCTAGAGACAGTACCCACATTTCCAAAATCGAGTGCACATTCCCTGAATCGTGGGGTCGAAGGATGCATAAGGCTGATTATGGGCTCAAAAGGGGTCTAGTGGCTAAACAAGGCAAAAACAGGAAATGTGGGATCGAAATAGGAAATGTGGGCTGCAGATTCGGGAAAAGCACACCCGAATTAGTCTAAAGGCAGTGCCCACATTTCCAAAATCGAGTGCACATTCCCTGAATCGTGGGGTCGAAGGATGCATAAGGCTGATTATGGGCTCAAAAGGGGTCTAGTGGCTAAACAAGGCAAAAACAAGAAATGTGGGATCGAAATAGGAAATGTGGGCTGCAGATTCGGGAAAAGCACACCCGAATTAGTCTAAAGGCAGTGCCCACATTTCCAAAATCGACTGCACATTCCCTGAATCGTGGGGTCGAAGGATGCATAAGGCTGATTTTGGGCTCAAAAGGGGTCTAGTGGCTAAACAAGGCAAAAACAGGAAATGTGGGATCGAAATAGGAAATGTGGGCTGCAGATTCGGGAAAAGCACACCCGAATTAGTCTAAAGGCAGTGCCCACATTTCCAAAATCGACTGCACATTCAATGTGCAATGCCGTACATAAAGAACAGTCATTGTTTACCAACATTTCATTAGCAATGATGTCACTAAAAATGGTAATAAAAAGTATGATCGAAATTCGAAATGTGCACATCTTAAAACGAACTGGTTTGAGCTTAAAAGCCAAAAAATGATGCCCACATTTGCAAATTCATGCACACATTTTTTTAACACTGCCGGATACAACACAAGATAGTTTGGGGACAGTAGTTTCCTCAATTTTTGACAAGAACAATATAGCGGGAGAAATAATAGGCGGGAATGATAACGATGACCAAAGCTGTTTCCAATTAGCCACCCATTGAGTGACCCAGATTTAAAAGAAGCCTGAAACATCAGTGTGCAAAGTATGCTGAAAGGCGGTACCATGGCCTGGTGACTGCGGTTGAGAAGGGCGGTGAATATGGTGGTTGAGATGGTGGGGGCAGCGAGGATCTCGGTCATCCCTTCCACGGAGGAGTCTGTTAAGAGTTCAGCCAGAGCCCAGGGTACTCAAAGCCCAGCCTTCGCACCCCGTTGTAACAGCTGAACAAGCTTCAGGGAGCTCTGCTACAATCCTAATTCCTTTTTGATATTCAAGTAAAAGTTTGTACAACAATCATTTTTCAGAGGAAAGTAATCGTATGTGTCCATTTGAGGAAACAAAACATCCATGATAGTACTGTAGATAGCAAAAGATGCATGTTCCATATTCCTAAGCTACTTCTCTTTTTTTGGCATCGCGATTACCGGTAGCATATCATTTAAAATTACAGCAAATCAAATTATGCCTGGAGCAGAATTAGGCGCATAAAAATGAAACAAAATGTTGGCCCCATGAGCGGCCTCCAATTCGTACAGCTGCCTGCCAGCCATTGGTTCCCAGTTCCAGAAAGAAAGGACATGGTCTGGACAGGACCTCTGCTTCTGCTCTGACATCTTTGAGCCCAAACCCAGCAATCCTAGTATTCCTGGCCTCTGATCAACCCTCCTATCCACTATTTTGATTCGCTTAATTTCACGCTACCACGAAGCAACCTCATCAATGCTTGCAGGCAAACGATCTGTTTACGAACTAGCTGAAACATCAGGGCTTTGACACCGTTCTTTGCGTTAGGATAGACGGAGACATAACGCAGTGGCAATGGTGGCAAGCAGGTCATCAATCAAGTTTAATCACTGAACTCTTCAATCTTGAATCATTTTCTGCTGGCAATCATTTCATTCATGTACTTGCTGAAACATCAGACCCTTGAACTTAAGAGTGTTCGGGATGAGGCAGAGAAATCTTGAGCAGGATGTGGTGGGGGCGTGAGATAAGAGAAGCGAGTAGGCAAGCAGCGATGGGCGGACTGGGCAGTTGGAGAAGCAGAGTCCGGAGTCTGGCCACCAGCAGCATTAGGCTGATTTGGCCTTTGTCCCTTCTAAGGCGCCTAGGAGAGCACAAACTTTGCTCACCTCAATCATGACTGGCATTAGTAGAAGATTTGCTGGCCTTTTAGGCAAGACACTCATCAACTTAACTTAACCTCTGTCGGAGCTCTGCCAGGCATGCCTGAAGGACGATTGAATTTCTCTTTGAGGACAAACTGAGACTAATTCTGATTTTAATTCAAATATTAAATTTTAAATGGTGCAACATATGGTTCTACGACAGTTCGCACCCGCGATAGTTCGCACCCGACAGTTCGCACCCGACCCTTCGCACCCGCGATAGTTCGCACCCAAGCAATTCGCACCCGACAGTTTGCACCCAACAGTTCGCACCCGACCCTTCGCACCCGACAGTTCGAACCCAATTCTTGCATATTCAATTCTAATGTATTTTTTTTTGTTTTTTTTTATGTTTTTTTTAAAAATACACATACATTACACCTTCAATTCCAAGGTATTTGCTGTTTTTTTTTTGCTTTTTGTTTTTTTTTGTTTTTGTTTGTTTTTTGCACCCCAACAGCCCAATGTTCTGACAATATTCCGCATCGATTTTTATGCATTCTAGTCCAAGTTATGGATGAAAATGTAAGAGGAGTTCTAAAATAAGCCAAACATCAGATGTTGTAACTCATATCGCTCGAACGTAGCCCTAGCATGCTGCATACCAAAATAAAGCTTATAACAAGCTAAAATCAAATATGCCGTCAAATTTGCACATTACAGCAACTGGAAGTAGAAATCGAGCTAAATAGAGCAAACTGCAAACCCCTTGTCTGACAAAATTAGAGTTTAGACCAATATTTTTTCTTCATAAAGCTCCTAACGCCAAAACGAATGGTAGGAGGTTTTGAACTATATCATAAGCTTGCAAATGGTATGCAAAAGTTTCTATGTTTAGGTAGAATTGGGTCAAAAAACTCAAAAAGGTGTCAAAACTTCGAAACATCCGATTTTTGGCTTATTTTAGAACTCCTCTTACATTTTCATCCATAACTTGGGCTAGAATGCATAAAAATCGATGCGGAATATTGTCAGCACCAGCAAATACCTTGGAGGTGAAGGTGTAATGTATGTGCTGTATGTGTATCTTTAAAAAACTAAAAAAACAAAAAAAATACCTTAGAATTGAATATGCAAGAATTGGGTGCGAACTGTCGGGTGCGAAGGGTCGGGTGCGAACTGTTGGATGCAAACTGTCGGGTGCGAACTGCTTGGGTGCGAACTATCGCGGGTGCGAAGGGTCGGGTGCGAAGTGTCGGGTGCGAACTATCGCGGGTGCGAACTGTCGTGATACCCTCCCAGCGCCCATTTGTGACTGGCCAAGAGTCTGGAAACCATTCCATTCTGTTTTTATGCACAGTGAATAAAATACTTATTTTGCTCTCATACTAACTCTGGCGTATGCCCCTCGAATTGGCCTTAGAATTAGGCCACTTTTTAAGTGGCCCAGCTGAAACATCAAAAAGTCCGCTAGCTGTTCTGCAGGATGTGCAGCAGCAGTTGGCGGCTTCACTCGCAGGGCTGGCTAGGATGTTCCAGGAGCTCTTGGTGGACGGCGGAGGATGAAAGTAAGAAGGAAAGCGGGGCAGCGGCGGGCCTTTGGCGAGGCAGAATTCGGCCCGGGGCAGATTGTCTTTGAGATTGTCCAGAGAATGCAGGGCCCAAGGCAGACCTCTCCAGCTCCCTCTCAACCCTGCCTGGAGAATAGAAGAGAAATTACGCGGGTATAATTAAGGAACATATTTTTGCATTTGACTCTATGCGTTGATGAAACATTCTTAGCAGTGCTACCTATAGGTAGAAGAAAATTTAAGTCCATGAAAAGAACCGACCATTGACTGCAATGCTGACTTTGCTGCTCAAATTTTCCCTGACATTGCATGAGAAATTTCGCAATTGCGCTATTGTTGGTTCTCTCTACCTGTTTGCCCCCAGTTGCAACATTTATTTTTACCATTTTTCTGATCAACTCTAGGCAGCTCTGGTTCCTCTGCAAATTGCGAGAAAATCTTTCGCCTTTTACTAGAGATTTCCGTGCAGAGGAGCTATATGAGTACTTTGCCCCTTTTTGAAAGCCTTGGCTTTTGTCACGGCTTATCTTGTCAATAGTTAGATTACGCGTGTATTCTAGACAGTTAAATGATCAGCTCCTATTGCATCAGGTAGCCAAAAACATTATTGTTATAATAATATCGAGTATCTAAGCTCCAACAGCAGTTATATAATGCTTAAATATTTTGGCAAACCCGAAGAGCAAAAATTAAAACAAATCTTTAGGAGAATGCAAATTTCAGAGTCCAGAGACCAACTAATTTAGTCAAAGCTGGAGCCACAGCCAGACCCACAGCAGATATTTAGAAAGCTGCTGGAGCTTTGTAAATTTATTCTTTGCCATTTTATAAAAGCTACTGCTTTTACAAAATCCGCTTCCACGTTCCATTCGCTTCCGCTTTCACGTTCAAAAGTTAGAATAGGCAAAAGTTATAAAAATGGAAGTGGCTCAGGCTTTGACAAAATTAACTGATCTCAGGCTGCAAAAAAGGTGTCAATGAAGAAAAGCTTTGCTATTGTTCTTCTTGTTTCATTTTATCATTGTCCATATTTTGATATGTTGACTGAAAAAAGGCAGCAGTGAAAATGAAAGTGCATGGCAGGGATTTTGTAGGACATTTGTAGAGCAAATAGCGCAGCGCAAAATAGACTAGATTACAGAGCAGTGGCAGAATAAATTTTTATGACACTACACATGCATGAAGTACTGAGCGTTTACTGTGACATAGAGGGAGAGGCTGGCTGTGCCTGAATACGTTGGGTAATAATGAGCAAACCCTTCTTTTCTTTTCCTTACGAATCTCAAGCAAAACCTCGCGAACCTCAGCATGCCATAAAAACTCGTTTCTTATCGATTCCATTTTGCACCGAAGGCACATAGGCCTCTAGATTCGATGTCTGTGCAAACACTTTTTTTAGCTTGAATACTCAATTGAACGAATTGTGTATTGTGTACATAGAAGAAGGAAGAAGGCAGCTAAGCAATACAACTGCGCATTTTGAAACTTAACTTAGGGGGCTGAGGTAGTCAAAAGAGAATAAGAAGGGGGAAAGGAGCAGGGAATGTATCGCTTCTCGGCCTTTTGGCTAAGATCAAAGTGTAGTATCTGTTCTTATCAGCTTAATCTCTGATACGTTCCCTATTGGGAACAATGAGATTATCTGATTTTTGTGAACAGGCGGAATGTGGAGGCTTGCTTCCCTTCTGCCACGGGTTGGCCCAGTATTGCACTGCCTCTGGGATCGGCCTTTGACCCCCAACCACGGGGGTCACTGTTCAAATACGCCAACCATTGGTAACTTTCTATGTTTGCTGCCTTTCTGCTTACATTACAGAAGGAAATGGCGGCGACCCTAATTGACAGAATTATTTTACTTCCAATTGGCCAAGTTATTTTTTGATGTTACATTCTCTTTTGGGAAGAAAGAAAGTATTAATCTGGGCACATGGATGGTACCAAATGCTGAGAGAAGAATTCTTCGTTCGCGAAATGTTTCAGGTCGGCTCATTTGACAAAGAAACGATACCTTTTAGGCAAATTTGACACTGCAATCGCAAAGTGAACGTCATCAAAAGACAACATAGTGAATAAAAATCGTTTTACACTGCTCGAATCGGTAAGAGTTTCATAATTATTAAATCCATGATTTCAATTTTATGGCATTGGCTAGGCACTCTCTTTGACATGGGGAAAAGTTTCCACTCCTTGCAACTCAAAAACATTGTCAAATTCAAATCGGGCAAAATCAAAAATAAATCTAAAAACACAACAGCAGCATTGGAAACCTAAGCAAATTGGCGTTTCATGTTGCTATTAGTATTACGAATCAAAAACCACTAGAACACTTGAAAAATCATTGGATAGTTAGATCACTACGCCCAATGCATCGAGCACTGAGCGTTTTCCAAAGAATATTCAGGGCTCTCAGCCGCTCTGAGATAGAGGGCGAGACTGGTTGTACCTGAATACAATGGGTAATAACCGACAAAGCAGTCGTTGGCCTTTGTTTTATTATCAGAGCAAAGCCTCGAAACCCCAAGTATTACCCTAGTCTTCGTATGCCATCGATTCCGCCCCTCATTCTCACCCGAACCATCCTCCATCAACCGCTGACAGCGACATCTAGTGGTCGACTCTAGGCCCCTACTTCTTTGGCTCTGGCCCAAAATGGGTCGCCAACACCAGGGGTCGCTGCTGTGGTTCGCCTCTGCCTGCAATGCTTGCCACAGCGGGCGGAATCAATACGAGCGGCTGCACTCAGGAGGAGGATGAAGGACTGACGTTGGCAGGACTTTCTCACTGGTGATTACCCAACATATTCAAGTACTACCAGTCTCGCTCTCTGTACAGAGCGGCTAAGAACGCTGAATATCTTGCAAAAACTCAAAAACTAAATAAGATGTCTGCCAAGTCAAGGCATGACACAAATTTGTTAAAAAATCATTTTGCTGTGACTCGATTTTTGCCGCACAAGTGCAAACTCTTCAATAGCAGCCGCTGAAACAATTGCTTCTGTGATGGACTTTGTCTATTTCCAGACCCTCAAATGAGCTTTCCTTTGCTCTGGCGATAGCAAAATCTTCCCTTCCTTCGACAAACCTGCACTGCGTGCCGTCGCAAGGAAAAGGTGCTCTGAGGCAATAGCCATCGATTGTGTGCTTGACAGGTGAGCAAAAGCGTGATCCGAAGACCCCCATGCCCAAGCTTCTGTCCCTACCAAGCCGCCATCCAACCAGGGTGGTCCAAACCAATTCTTGCCTGTCTCCGCAATGCCTATTGTTCCGCAAGTATAGGATAATTAGGAACAATCTGAACTCCAATTCTTCCTAACCCAATTTTATTGTGATAAACTGCAAGTATTGCATAAGGAACGGCATTTGGGGTAATAAGGATTCGAAATAGGTTACACAAGTACTTGAAGAATAGGAATGGGCAACGATTTTTGTGGAAAGGGGTGGCCGGGGGTGGCCGGGTAGGGCCGGGAGGGGGGCATTGAATTGTGATAGGCTAATTATGATACAATGTGAACGCATAATTTTTGGGGCCTTTTTGGGCCTGTCTCCTAAAGATCCTAGCAATTACTCCTAATTCCGAATCATAATTCCGAATCATAATTGCCCGAATAATGATACAAGGAACAACTTGAACGATGGAAAATAATAGGATACAGAATTATGAGTCTGTGAGTGGATCCTATTGTTCCCGGCCGACTTTCGGGCATTTGGTCTACCCTGCATCCAACCATCAGCCATCTACTTCGCCAGTCTCAAGGAGAAAGAGACGAAAACTGCAATAAGCCACCTTTCCACTAGGCGCATGACTGCAAGGGCTCGCCAAAGAAAGGATCACGAACAATGTCGCGGCCTCACGTTCTCTCCAAAACAGGCTGTAATGAAGAACAAGGTATTCTTGGCTTTCGCCAAGATGCGCGGCCTCTGTTCCAAGCAATATTGCCAAAACCCAGGGAGTTATGATTGTTTTTTTTATTTTGAAACATCAAAATTCAAAGTTTTGGGAAAAAATCCATAAATATCGCAAAATCCCAAAAAACCTGTCAACCCACAACCTAGGTGGACCTTCATGCAAAATTTCAGCCAATTTCATCCAAAAATCAGGGAGTTATGATTTTTTTGTTTTGAAACATCAAAATTCTAAGTTTTGGGGAAAAAATCCAAAAATATCGCAAAGTCCCAATAAACCTGTCAAGTCACCAGCTAGGTGGACCTTCAAGCAAAATTTCAGCCAATTTCATTGAAAAACCAGCGATTTATGATTTTTTTTGTTATGAAACATCAAAATTCTAAGTTTTGAGAAAAATCCTAAAATTTTGCAAAACCCCTATAAAGCTCTTAAGCTATCACCTAAGCGGACCTTCATGCAAAATTTCAGCTAATTACATTGAAAAACCAGTGATTTATGATTTTTAGCACTTTGAAACATCAAAAAGTTAGGTTTTGCGCGAAAATCGCAAAATTACGCCAAGCACCAAAAATGGCCTGGAGATACCACCCAGACGGACCTTCATGCAAAAAATTAGCCAATTTGGTTGAGAAACCGCGGAGGCCCGCCCCCGGAATGACACATATATATATATATATATATATATATATATATATATATATATATATATGCGGAAAGACGGACACAAAAATGGGGTAACTGCTTAAGCTGGCCTTGGCCGCCCGCCGCTTCGGGCAGGGCGCCAGAGCTCCTCCGGAGCTCTGACTGCCCTGCCCTCCGCGGCAGGCGGCCTTCGGCCGCGCAAAAATCCCTATAAAAGCACACCTTGTCACCCCATTTTCAGTCCAGAAGCCAGCCAGCCATCCATCGACAGCCAGCAATTCTGCTCATCGCCTCTGCCCTCCTCTGCCAGTCTCTCTGTGAGGCTCTGGCGTCTGGCACCGCGTCAATGGCCCTCAGCTTGACCTTGAGGGGTTTTCTAGAGAAGGCTCAATTTTGCAGCCGTCTTCGTTCCTGCTGTATTTGGGGATGCCGAAGGGCGGTCGCAAGGACAAGCCGCTGAGCGCAGAGCAGAAGGCGGAGCTCATGCTGGGCTTGAAAGCGGTGGGTAGACAGATTGAGGCTGGGCGAGGAGAGGAGGCAAGATGAAGGTTTGTAGGCGAGCCTGTCGAGGATCCTCCTCGGGTCTTTTAAGGGCACCGGCTATGATGAGCAGAAGAAGGATGACTGAGCAGTCTGGTGTTTCATTGCACTGTCTCTTTTTGGAGGGAATGGCATTTATGGTTTTGGTCCTCAATATGTTGTGCCTGCGCTAAATTTGTTTGCATGAATCGCACTAATGGTTTTTATCGGACTGATCCATTAACGCTCAATAATTTAGAAGTTTCTGCATTTGAACATGTTTTGTCATCATGATATTTTGTCATCTTTAACTTCGCAGATCGGACGGGATGCAATGCTTTCAACGTGGTATGGTCGTCGGCATCATTTATTTCGTTCTTTTACAACTAAACACTTCTTCCTAGGTATGTAAGAGTAGCCTGCAAATTTTATGGGCTGCGCTGCATGCGCATTTTTTTCTTCTTACTACCCACTTCCCTCAAGTTGCAATAAGCGTTGTTAAAAGATGCCCTATCTCGCCTTCGAGATGCCCTTTCGCCTTTTACTAAAGATTTCCGTGCAGAGGAGCTATATGAGTACTTTGCTCCTTTTTGAAGGCCTTGCCTTTGGGCAGGGCTTATTTAATGGATAATACTCAGAAGCAAATCAGCATGGCCAAGAGACCATATTTGTAAATTTTTGCGCGGCCGTAGGCCGCCTGCCGCGGAGGGCAGGGCAGTCAGAGCTCCGGAGGCCGGAGGAGCTCTGGCGCCCTGCCCGGAGCGGCGGGCGGCCAAGGCCCGCTTATACAGTTACCCCATTTCTTGTCCGTCTGTCCGCATATATATATATATATATATATATATATATATATATATATATATATATATATATATATATATATATATATATATATATATATATGGTTCCAGAGCCCGGACTCCGCGGTTTTTCAACGAAATTGGCCCAAATTTTGCATGAAGGTCCGTCTGGGTGGTGGTGGTGGCTAGGAGGGTTTTTCTGGGCATGGCGTCATTTTGATTGGTTCCGGATTTATGGCCAAAAAACCTCAAAATCTGGACCTCGGAAATTCGAAATATTTTCGAAAATAGTGCATTTTATTATATTATTTAGTATAATAATTATTAGTTAGGGTCAGAAATCATTTTTATACATTGGAATGGTTCAAAAGTATACGATGGTTCAAAAGATTTACTAAGGAGTAGACATTGGACAACAATGTGAGAACAACAAAAGGAGAGGCGATGTTAGAAAAAAGGTAAAAAGCAGGTGCTTTTAGAGGATAACGTTTACGATTGGGGTCACCTAACTAGCGCTCCATTTGCTTTGGCTTTTTTGCATTTGGATGAGGCCGCGCATCTCTTGGCGACAGCCGAGAATATCTTGTTGAAGCTATATTCAATAATTGCGTAATTCACTTTTTCCCCTCAAAATCCGCTCGTTTTATTGTTTTGTTACCCATGCTAAGTTTCAAAAATGGCATTTTTGGGGCTGAACACAATATGATCCTAAACACGTGTCATGAAATGTGTCATAATGCGATTGACATTCAGCTTCTACATTTGCAAGCATAGGCAACCCTGAAATGGCGTGAATTGTTCAGACTAAACAAAAAGCCAGATCTCATTCGCACATCTAAAAAAAATTAAAACCCAGCCTGCGACTAATCATGATCTTTGCTCTCCTTTCAGGGCTGCTCGCTGCTGGCGCCGTGGGAGCTGAGATCCCCGACCCGATCATTGTAGAAGTCAAGGGGATAAAAAGTTTAAAAAACAGTTTATGTTTCTTTCCTCTGTTGTTAGCTCCGTCTCACACATGAACGTTCCAATCGAACGTTGTAAATTGTTTCATGTACTCCGTTTATATGATTGTTCCGATTATTCTTAGAAATTTTTTTTGAAAATGCCAAAAGTAATCGAAAATAAAATTTAGCCAAAATTTTTTTTTACCTTTTGGCGCATACGAATTCCGCCTGCATCAAAAACTGCAGCGTTCGAACGCAGCTGGACTTGCGCCAATCTGACAGCCGGCAACCTGGGCTACGTGCGCGGTGACGAGATGAAAGCCTGCATTCAGCGCGTCCTCTTCTGCGACGTTTTTGCGCAGCGGGACGGCAAAATGCCTCGAGTAGCTTTTGATCCCTAGGGTAGTTTTTGGAGACAATTGTGTACCGAGGACAAATGCGTAGGCAAGGTTGCCAAGTTGGGTCTAGGAAATTTGAAAATTGTCATGAAAAGAGCAAAAAGTCACTGGAAAAATTTTTAATGCTGATGATTATCGAAATTACAACCATGAAGCAGCAGATTCAACAAGCAATTTACAGAAATTAGCTCTCTACTCAGTTGGTACCCAACAGTCTGTCCTATTTTATTTCACCTCCTTGCACCGGCGTCTGGGCTTAAGAAGCATTTTCTGAGAGAAGCAAGGTCATTGGAAAGGGGTTGCATCCGATTTTTTAAAACCAATTTTTTCGATTGGTTTTTGAAATAACATAACATTTTAAGATATTTCACGAAGTGGAACCTGATATTGATCAGCATATGGCTCGCAATGAGCTTGAACAGTTTTGCTGGTCAGCCTTGTATGCAACAAATGGATGTGTCAGATTTGAGCACAATTTATGAATCTGAGCTTAAGCAAACTATGGACTTATGGGTATCAAATTGAAGCTAAAAGCCTTCCAAAAACGATGGGTATCCTTGATTTGAACAACTGGTCAATCAAAATCTGAAAATTTGAAAAACATGCGGAAAACCTAAATTTTGTCCAATTTTAGGCAATCAAAAAAAACTTTTTACTCAAAATTTTTGTTCAAAGTGTACATAAACGGTGCCCATAGGCGTTTTTCCCATAAAATTCTGGTCCAGAAGGCAGTGTTAGAATATGAAAAATGGGGTGAGCAAACTGGAGAATTTTCAGTTTTATGGTAGCCACTCAGGATTTGGGCCTATGCTATAACATAGGAGAAACATTCGGTAAAAAATTTTGGTCTCCAAAATAGGCTTTTCTGCCATAAATTATTTCTTTGGGCCCATCTGCTGGTCTCTATGCACTTTTTTCTCTGAAAAAGTGAAATTATTACATATCTTCAGACTATATATTCCAGATAAGATTGGTAAAAAAATTATTCAAAAGTTTGATGTAAACATGTTTTTTGGCAATTTTTATTGCATAGAGACCAGCAGATGGGCCCAAAGAAATAATTTATGGCAGAAAAGCCTATTTTGGAGACCAAAATTTTTTACCGAATGTTTCTCCTATGTTATAGCATAGGCCAAAATCCTGAGTGGCTACCATAAAACTGAAAATTCTCCAGTTTGCTCACCCCATTTTTCATATTCTAACACTGCCTTCTGGACCAGAATTTTATGGGAAAAACGCCTATGGGCACCGTTTATGTACACTTTGAACAAAAATTTTGAGTAAAAAGTTTTTTTTGATTGCCTAAAATTGGACAAAATTTAGGTTTTCCGCATGTTTTTCAAATTTACAGATTTTGATTAACCAATTGTTCAAATCAAGGATCACCATCGTTTTTGGAAGGCTTTTAGCTTCAATTTGATACCCATAAGTCCATAGTTTGCTTGAGGTCAGATTCATAAATTGTGCTCAAACCTGACACATCCATGTGTTGCATACAAGGCTGACCAGCAAAACTGTTTGAGCTCATTGCGAGCCATATACGGATCAATATCAGGTTCCACTTGGTGAAATATCTTATAATGTCATGTATTTTCAAAAACCGATCGAAAAAACGAGTTTTAAAAAATCGGATGCAACCACCCTTGCTCCTCTCGTACATTGCTTCTTAAGCATCTGGGCAAAATCTTTGCTGCAGATCATCAGCTGTCCAGAGGTGGACAGAAAGCCGCACTACTTTCACCAGAGCCTCTTTGCCTGTCTGCCTGCTGTCAATGTTCCCGGCTGTGTCCTGCCGCACCAGTACAGTTAGTTCCCTTCTTCCATCATCAGCTGTCCAGAGGTGGACGGAAAGCCGCACTACTTTCACCAGAGCCTCTTTGCCTGTCTCCCTGCTGTCAATGTTCCCGGCTGTGTCCTACCGCACCAGTACAGTTAGTTCCCTTCTTCCATCATCAGCTGTCCAGAGGTGGACGGAAAGCCGCACTACTTTCACCAGAGCCTCTTTGCCTGTCTCCCTGCTGTCAATGTTCCCGGCTGTGTCCTACCGCACCAGTACAGTTAGTTCCCTTCTTCCATCATCAGCTGTCCAGAGGTGGACGGAAAGCCGCGCTACTTTCACCAGAGCCTCTTTGCCTGTCTGCCTGCTGTCAATGTTCCCGGCTGTGTCCTGCCGCACCAGTACAGTTAGTTCCCTTCTTCCATCATCAGCTGTCCAGAGGTGGACGGAAAGCCGCACTACTTTCACCAGAGCCTCTTTGCCTGTCTCCCTGCTGTCAATGTTCCCGGCTGTGTCCTACCGCACCAGTACAGTTAGTTCCCTTCTTCCATCATCAGCTGTCCAGAGGTGGACGGAAAGCCGCACTACTTTCACCAGAGCCTCTTTGCCTGTCTCCCTGCTGTCAATGTTCCCGGCTGTGTCCTACCGCACCAGTACAGTTAGTTCCCTTCTTCCATCATCAGCTGTCCAGAGGTGGACGGAAAGCCGCACTACTTTCACCAGAGCCTCTTTGCCTGTCTCCCTGCTGTCAATGTTCCCGGCTGTGTCCTACCGCACCAGTACAGTTAGTTCCCTTCTTCCATCATCAGCTGTCCAGAGGTGGACGGAAAGCCGCACTACTTTCACCAGAGCCTCTTTGCCTGTCTCCCTGCTGTCAATGTTCCCGGCTGTGTCCTACCGCACCAGTACAGTTAGTTCCCTTCTTCCATCATCAGCTGTCCAGAGGTGGACGGAAAGCCGCACTACTTTCACCAGAGCCTCTTTGCCTGTCTCCCTGCTGTCAATGTTCCCGGCTGTGTCCTACCGCACCAGTACAGTTAGTTCCCTTCTTCCATCATCAGCTGTCCAGAGGTGGACGGAAAGCCGCACTACTTTCACCAGAGCCTCTTTGCCTGTCTCCCTGCTGTCAATGTTCCCGGCTGTGTCCTACCGCACCAGTACAGTTAGTTCCCTTCTTCCATCATCAGCTGTCCAGAGGTGGACGGAAAGCCGCACTACTTTCACCAGAGCCTCTTTGCCTGTCTCCCTGCTGTCAATGTTCCCGGCTGTGTCCTACCGCACCAGTACAGTTAGTTCCCTTCTTCCATCATCAGCTGTCCAGAGGTGGACGGAAAGCCGCACTACTTTCACCAGAGCCTCTTTGCCTGTCTCCCTGCTGTCAATGTTCCTGGCTGTGTCCTACCGCACCAGTACAGTTAGTTCCCTTCTTCCATCATCAGCTGTCCAGAGGTGGACGGAAAGCCGCACTACTTTCACCAGAGCCTCTTTGCCTGTCTCCCTGCTGTCAATGTTCCCGGCTGTGTCCTACCGCACCAGTACAGTTAGTTCCCTTCTTCCATCATCAGCTGTCCAGAGGTGGACGGAAAGCCGCACTACTTTCACCAGAGCCTCTTTGCCTGTCTCCCTGCTGTCAATGTTCCCGGCTGTGTCCTACCGCACCAGTACAGTTAGTTCCCTTCTTCCATCATCAGCTGTCCAGAGGTGGACGGAAAGCCGCACTACTTTCACCAGAGCCTCTTTGCCTGTCTCCCTGCTGTCAATGTTCCCGGCTGTGTCCTACCGCACCAGTACAGTTAGTTCCCTTCTTCCATCATCAGCTGTCCAGAGGTGGACGGAAAGCCGCACTACTTTCACCAGAGCCTCTTTGCCTGTCTCCCTGCTGTCAATGTTCCCGGCTGTGTCCTACCGCACCAGTACAGTTAGTTCCCCTTCTTCCATCATCAGCTGTCCAGAGGTGGACGGAAAGCCGCACTACTTTCACCAGAGCCTCTTTGCCTGTCTCCCTGCTGTCAATGTTCCCGGCTGTGTCCTACCGCACCAGTACAGTTAGTTCCCTTCTTCCATCATCAGATGTCCGGAGGTGGACGGAAAGCCGCACTACTTTCACCAAGAGCCTCTTTGCCTGTCTCCCTGCTGTCAATGTTCCCGGCTGTGTCCTACCGCACCAGTACAGTTAGTTCCCTTCTTCCATCATCAGCTGTCCAGAGGTGGACGGAAAGCCGCACTACTTTCACCAGAGCCTCTTTGCCTGTCTCCCTGCTGTCAATGTTCCCGGCTGTGTCCTACCGCACCAGTACAGTTAGTTCCCTTCTTCCATCATCAGCTGTCCAGAGGTGGACGGAAAGCCGCACTACTTTCACCAGAGCCTCTTTGCCTGTCTCCCTGCTGTCAATGTTCCCGGCTGTGTCCTACCGCACCAGTACAGTTAGTTCCCTTCTTCCATCATCAGCTGTCCAGAGGTGGACGGAAAGCCGCACTACTTTCACCAGAGCCTCTTTGCCTGTCTCCCTGCTGTCAATGTTCCCGGCTGTGTCCTACCGCACCAGTACAGTTAGTTCCCTTCTTCCATCATCAGCTGTCCAGAGGTGGACGGAAAGCCGCACTACTTTCACCAGAGCCTCTTTGCCTGTCTCCCTGCTGTCAATGTTCCCGGCTGTGTCCTACCGCACCAGTACAGTTAGTTCCCTTCTTCCATCATCAGCTGTCCAGAGGTGGACGGAAAGCCGCACTACTTTCACCAGAGCCTCTTTGCCTGTCTCCCTGCTGTCAATGTTCCCGGCTGTGTCCTACCGCACCAGTACAGTTAGTTCCCTTCTTCCATCATCAGCTGTCCAGAGGTGGACGGAAAGCCGCACTACTTTCACCAGAGCCTCTTTGCCTGTCTCCCTGCTGTCAATGTTCCCGGCTGTGTCCTACCGCACCAGTACAGTTAGTTCCCTTCTTCCATCATCAGCTGTCCAGAGGTGGACGGAAAGCCGCACTACTTTCACCAGAGCCTCTTTGCCTGTCTCCCTGCTGTCAATGTTCCCGGCTGTGTCCTACCGCACCAGTACAGTTAGTTCCCCCTTCTTCCATCATCAGCTGTCCAGAGGTGGACGGAAAGCCGCACTACTTTCACCAGAGCCTCTTTGCCTGTCTCCCTGCTGTCAATGTTCCCGGCTGTGTCCTACCGCACCAGTACAGTTAGTTCCCTTCTTCCATCATCAGCTGTCCAGAGGTGGACGGAAAGCCGCACTACTTTCACCAGAGCCTCTTTGCCTGTCTCCCTGCTGTCAATGTTCCCGGCTGTGTCCTACCGCACCAGTACAGTTAGTTCCCTTCTTCCATCATCAGCTGTCCAGAGGTGGACGGAAAGCCGCACTACTTTCACCAGAGCCTCTTTGCCTGTCTCCCTGCTGTCAATGTTCCCGGCTGTGTCCTACCGCACCAGTACAGTTAGT
>JASANA010009170.1:0-13942 GCA_030248095.1 Ptycholaimellus sp. GST1_10
GCATCGGACTAGACCTGAAGGGACCTGAACGGCTTTGCCGACAGCTCCCGCCTGGACAGCCATGAACTGTACGCCACCAGATTGCATCACGGATGGCATGCATCCACCTTTATAAAACACTTAGCCCATCGACTTCAACAACCGGTGGAGCCCGTTGCAAGCTGCTGTTGAGCCGCATGCTCTACACCGGCGGAATTTGGAGCGCGCCCTTCCTCCACCTCAGCGCCCGCCACCCAGTCTATTCATCAGTTGAAGTGACTCAGCTTGAGCACCGGTGCATACTGTTCCAGTCCTTCGATGGCTTTCCTGGGACCACAGCTCAGAGCTTCCGCGCAGTTGCTTGGCCTTCCTCCCCCGGGCCGCCACGAGACCTCGCGCATCACTTGGCCACCCATCATTGCACCAAACACTGCGTCCTTGGCGCCACACGCCTCGCGCTCGCTCTCCTTGGCCGCGGGGGGGGGGGAGCACCCGGCAAAACGCCGGCCCGCGACCCCGCCGCCGAGGCGGCGAGGAAGGTCGGCCGACAGTGGGGAAACAGGAAGCCAGACTGTGCTGCTGCCCGCAGACGTACAAGCAGATGAACAAGGTTTTAAGCCTCATTGGCAGGAAATACAGCCAGCCATGGCTAACTGCTACACTCTCCATCCTCTTCCCCTGCACATCCTCGCAACACACCTGTCACATCTGGTCCAGACTGAGCTCCTTCTACCAGCTCAGCTTTGCCCAACATTCTCTGGACAATGTGACAGATGACAGCAACACGAGATGACTACTGCTTGATGACAACAGTAGACATCTTCGATGTAGAGCCAGAAGGATGCCAGCGCTATTCAATGGCATCTACACCCACCAGGCAAGCGCAGAAAGACTCACTGTCTATGGGAGACTACCAGAATTTCCCATATTCTGCCTGCTACTGCCAACTTCTCCAGTCCTCAATACGACATCGGAGGCCACTGAGACCATCCGCATTGGCTGGAGAACACCTGCTTCTGTTTGGCCGCTGCCAGCTGCTCAGGACCCGTCCGCCACAGCCGGTGACCAAGGCTTTCTACTCACAGTCACTGGTGACCAAAGTCTCCTGTCGGCCACGGCGGAAACCTGGACATTCAGCGTGACGCTGGAGGCAGCAAAGGCCTACTACTACCGCCGGAAGTTCCTAGGCATACTGCCAATGCTGCCAACGGTCCGGGCCTTTCAACACAAGTGGAGAAGGTCAAGGCTACCGGCCACAACAGAAGACTATCGAGGTCCCCAGCATGAGATTGGAGGCCAACAGGGTTTTTTACCTACTGCTGGAGGCTGCCCAAGACCCCGCCCACTGTCACCAGAGGTCGAAGACTCTGTCTACTGTCAGAGATTGCCATGGTTCCCTGGCCGCCTCCACTGGCCATCGAGACCTCCCCAACCTCCGCCACAGGCTTCTCAGGAGTCTCAAGCAGTGCTGCTGACCTACCGAGCCCTCTGCTGGACAACGCAGACTCTTCAGGAGCTTCCCACCGCTGCTACTGCAACTGGCCTCCAGCCACTCGCCTGCAGTGGTTGGCTCCAACAGCTCCTGGCTGCCCTTGCAGTCTGGAGAAGCCTTCAGCTTACTGCTGCTAGCACCTGCAAGCTCCTGTCCACCTGTCTGGCTCTAGAAGCTTTAGACCCACTGCTGCTGGCTGTGCAAGCTGTTGCACACCTCTGTTGCCCTAGAGGCCTTTGGCCCACGGCTCTCGGCCTCTGCACGGACTCATGACCACTGAACAGCTCCGCTGCCTGACCCCCATGCGACCTCGTGGTCTTGGTACAGCCTTAACTTAGAGGCATCACCTTCCCACCTGGCCCTCTGCACCACCTGGCGACTTCTGCACATGCGTAGCATGGCAATTGCCAATGTCACTGCCGGGAACTAGCTGCACTGTAATGCCACTGCCTGGACTCTGTGCAGCCTCACTGCCATTACACAGCGCTGCAATCTGGCCTCTGCGCCACCTACTGCCTACCCTCGGCACGACCCCATCTCAAGGCCTCTATGCAGCCACGCCACCCATACTCTGAATAGCCTTGCGGCCGCCACACAGCCTCGCTGCCAAGTCTCTGCGCACCCTGCCACTTGGCCTCCATGCCACCTCGTGGCCTTAGCACAGCACTGCAGCTACCGCACGACTACTGCAGCTGGCCTCACTGCCTTCGCTCATGGACATGGACAAGTTCTCCAGCATCGGCAACAACACACACGTTGCGTACCGGAGTAGTAGTGCTCTTCATTGCTCCAACAAACTATCAGCCTCTACTCCTCCTGGCACCCCCCTACTCCATCAGAAGGAAGACAGGCACGAGGAATAGGAAGAGTGCTGGAAGACACATACAATCAGAATAGCTCTAGCTGGTTGAATGCCACTGCCCAGCATCATGCCTCCTGGCCCCAACAACAACTCCACTGCCTGACATCGTGCCTCCGTCCCCAACCACACCTGGACATCCGCGATGCCTAGGCTGCCATTGCCAACTGGCCACTGTGCTACCCGGCCTACCATCACTGCATGGCCATCTGCACTACACAACACACCGTTGTCCGGCCATCCTCACTAGGGAGTCCTGCCACTCTACCCAGTTATAATGGGAATAACTGGCATAGACACCAGAGATCAGCAGAAGCAAGGCAGACAGAACTGGCCAGATGACACCGGGGGAACAGCGCCTTCTCAGAACAGGATTTCCACTACCAAGCTTGCATGGCCAACAGCGTCGAACAACTACTAACCTCATCGCTGTAGACGTTTGATTGCCAATTCCCATGACTTCAGGCCTAAAGGCTCACCCGCTCGGAGCCAAGCTAGTGCTCGTCTTTGCCATCCTTCCACTCGGTCCACCGCCCAGACTGAACCTCACCGTCCATCCATCGATGGTTCGGCACACCTCCTCAACGCGGAGTCATGGATACCATCCATCCCGGCTTCCGCCACTTGGTGGATGCCAGCTAAAGCCGAACCCGTCTAGAGTGTTTACGCAGCTTCCACCGCCACGTCAGGGACGGACATAACCACAATCTGGACTACGACGGTTTTAGCTGGTTGAAGACTTCGGATGACAACACTTTCACTCCCACCATAAGCAACTTGACTACCGACAATGGCCACCTGCCTCCTGTGACCAAGTACCAAGGAATGTGACCTCTTCGTAGCTGTCACTGTCCATCACGGAGTATGCAACCTCCACCAGCTCCTCCACCTAGATGCTAGCCACTAGGCCGCAGTGACCAAAGTCAACAGCTTCGGACTGACTAGCAGCTTTCGGAAGCATTCAGTACACTACTACGGGCCAGGCAAACGGTAGTAATCCTCTGTGCCCCCACCCAGTCCTATGGACGAGAGATACAACCTTGTCACATGGACCCCTACGACACCACATGGCTCTCATACGAGTTAACAAAGGTGACACAGCGAGACATGATGACCCCGGCTTGACCAGGTCCAAAGGTCGGTGCAACTACAACAAAGCATAGTTCTTACGGATGACACAGCCTCACCACTCAGCCTCTAAACACGCCACCATCAGACGTCAGATTACCTCGGGCTGACCTCACCACTGTCAGACTATCACCAGAAACAGGCCTGGCGGGAGGGATAGGGTACCCAGACGTCCGGGTACCCAGACGTCCATCAGCAGGCATCTTCCTGCTTCCTCCCGCCGGATCTACGCCCTTCACTCCCTCACTCAAACAAGATGGAGGGAACCAACCCATCACCTGATGGAACAGCCACCATGTCTTGTAACCAAGAAGACCTGGATACAAGGGAGGTGCATGAAGAAGGAAGGAGCTCCTAGTGACGAGCAGAAACGACTGAGCTTCCATGGCTTGAGATCGATGCCAACCGGAGATCTAGAAGACTACACAACGACGGAGGGAAAGAGTAGTGACATCGGTTATACGACTTTTCGTACCCAAGACTTTTTGTACCCGACTTTTCATACCCGATTTTTCGTACCCAGACTTTTCGTACCCTAGACTTTTTGTACCCAGACTTTTCGTACCCAAGGTTTTTTAGAATTTTTTTTAGCAGTTTTTGATGAAATCAGCTGTTTTTTGGCACGAATGTCTGTCAAGGTGATATCTGGAAGGCATTTAAATAAATTTTCAATATATTTTTTTTCGATTAATGCAAACAGCCTAGTCTTGTTGTTTCAAAAATTCAAACAACCCTAATTGTCTATTTTTCAACGAAATAAGCTGTAAATTTGAGCAAAACTTTGGCTGGCAAAAACTTTCTATGGTGCTGCAGATGTTGCAGTTTAAATTAGGATGCGCACACATCAACAGTCCAGGTTAAATTCTAAAAAACCTTGGGTACGAAATGTCTGGGTACGAAAAGTCTAGGGTACGAAAAGTCTGGGTACAAAAAATCGGGTACAAAAAGTCGGGTACGAAAAGTCCTGGGTACAAAAAGTCGTGATACTGTGACATCAACCCTGAAGGCCGACGTTCAACGATTCGTCTGCCACCAGCACCAACAACTAAGAACTAAGCGAACGCCAAGAAGTGCAGCTGAGTGGAGAATGGAACGGGAACGGAATGAGATCATCGATATCTCATCCACAGACCCACCCTTATCACCATCTCTGCATAGCATCATTCGCGCACCGCGGCCTCCACCTTGGTCAGAACCTAAGGCAAGGCCTGATTGTAGCTGGAAACAAAGCACGAGTTCTCGCGTAACCACTTGCCACACCAGATTTTGAAGTCACTACGCTGCCATGTCTATGATCCGGACTTCTGACGTCATCTTCTGCAATCAGTGCATCGAGGAAGTTGCCCCGGCCGACCGTGTTTGATGCAGCAACTGTCCATGAAACAGATGCTTGGCATGTGTTCAAGAGGAGCTAGAACCCATCCTAGGAATGACGAACGCCGGACTTATTGTGCTGATCTGTCAATGGCTGGTGAGAAACGGCCCTGTAACCTATCACTGTCCAAGCTGCACCCACACTAAGAACATCTCCTGGTGCTCCATCGTGGATCAGTTAGTAGCTCAAGGAGTCTTCCGTCCAGCGATAGTGGACAACTTACTCATCCGCAAAGACGATGCCTCGGAACATGCCCAGTTCGTGGAGTTATGCGACGTCCTCTACCGCGAGGCCAGCATACTCTTGGAAGCTGTACGAACAGAACCAGGAGTGGGGGATGACAAAGGACTGCTCAACACCACCATGGACGGCCTCGAGGGGAGTGGTACCGCCAATCACAGGTCTCAAACAGACACAGCACTTTCCCTACACCAAGACTACACCAACTTGGCACAAGTGGAGCTGGCGATTACACTGATGGAGAATCAGCTGGGAAGGCTCTCCCCGGACAATCATCACCAACCGATGCTCCAACGTCACTACTGGAAACTTCACCACAACAGGGGATGGCTACTAGCCACAGCGAGAATTGCCATGGATGCCGAAGTCCCAACTGTCCCACCCTCATCATCCGGAACCCAGCCAGAGCAGACCAGACAGGACTCGTTCCTCGCTGCTACGTCGACCACGGAGCCAACTACACTCGACGATGTGCCCAGTGAGATCCTGGAACGCATACTACAACACCTGGATGGACATAGTCTAGCCTGCACTCGCCTCGTGTGTTCCAGGTGGCATCACTTGGTGGATAGAGCGCCTTGGGGAACCCTTCCCAAAGTTCACTATCGATCACTGAGAGTGTCATCACACTATAGGCTGGAGATTCGCCTAGAAAAATTCATTGATGAGGCCATCCCCGGAGAAGTAGAAGGTGATGGAGAACCGCCCTTGAAGGCGTCTCGCTTTGACTCAGCATCAGGAGGAATACGGCGAATCGTGAAGCAAGATAGGCCAAGCCTGACTAGAAGCATCACTGGGACCACACTCAGACTCACCAAAACCATGTCTGACCCAGAAGAACAATGGCACCTACTGAATTACTTTCGCCATGTCTCCACGGACAAGCTAATACTACAAAGCCTGCGCGGCAAGGGACTGATGACTATGCTGCTGATCTTCAAGAAGATGTGCTTGAACAACAAGGTACTGGTCTTCGACTCCTGCCACTTTGCCGGAGTTCCCAAGCAGATGGTCCTCCCCTTCCTCAAGTCACGTCGAGGATGCCTGACTGAAGTGCAACTATCTTCTTGCCGCGACATGGAGAACTCCTTCTCTCCATCTGAGTTCTGGAACGCCATGGGCCCACTATCAGGCCCCTTCCCCACCCTCCTCCTCAAGGATCATTATGCTGACTCCCCGTGGATGAATCGACTGGCTACAGGAATCCTGCTGCTTCCTAGCCCACCTTGGATGCTTGACCTTGATGGAATCCACCCTCTACCAGAAGCAGTGTACCGACGAGTAAGACACTGGCTCGAAGAGGACGCGGTGATGGGTTCAACGTGGGTGGAGGCAAGACGGAGGCAGGAAGCGGCTACCAAGACCCTCAACTCCGAGCTGGCAATCCCCGACTCACCCACAACCAACAGGCACTCAAGTTCTGGCGTCGGTTCCGGAACTACCATCGTTCCAGGGAGTACTAGGAGCCGGGAAGGAGGTTCTATCTTGCCGGCAAGACAAGGAAGGTCGACGGACGAAGAAGGAAGCTGTAACTTCATCATCAAGATCGACCACAGTCGCAATCTCCATCTCCGCCAACTTCAGTTCCAAACCTGGAACCGCGTTCTGCGTCCACGAGACATTCGCGTTCTGATCCAAATCCACAAGATACTGGAACGGTGTTTTGATGGCCAGAGTCGCCACTCGAGAAGCCAACGTCGAATGGTGCTGGAGAGACCAGATGGAGCTCGACTTTCCCTCCATTTACAACTCTAAGTCCTCCAACAATGATCACCCAATTACTACATGACCGACCCTCGACCACGACTACCACACTTCTGAGGCCTACTCACCTTTAGACAGTCAGACTGGGGGGCACTCCCGTTGGCAACTATGTCCAAGACGCATTAGTGATGATGGTGGAAACAGAGCGGACGCACCACTCACCCTCAACTACGTCATGCTGTGGCGCATTTCAGTCTCCAGTCTACGACGCACCCCCCAGGGAGATGGAGGCTGAGAGGACGTTCAGCTAGTGACGAGATTAAGACGTCCGACTCTGCTTTCCTCCCTCCCAAGCCATCATGGAGAGGTTCGCCCGTGCCAACATCAGCCAGAAACGCTCCGATGGAAGAGTCTCCACCTCTCTTCTGCGATTCACTCTTTCCGTTTGCTCACCGGATGATGATTCCCTTTCCCCCAGTGGTATTGCAAGGCTTGTAGTTTAGATCCAAGGCCCCATTACTATGCCTACGCTAGTTGTTGGTGTGATCAATCCTGTCCTTCCCAGCCGCCCCGCGGGTGCGCTGTGCCATTTCCCAAGCTGGTTTCGTCCGACCTTGAGTTGGTGAGGTGGGCGGAAGGGAGGCCGGGATCAGTTGCTCTATAATGTGGCTTGCTCTGCCCCAACCAGTTCCACTCTCTTCCTAACCCCCTTCGGTGGAGACGATGAAAGTGTATCTCGCTACGTTCCTGCTGCATATCACCACATTATTGCTAGATTGGCAAACTTCTATCTAGTCATTTGCACTGATTATTTTTGAAGCCCCTTTTCTCGACCCAAATGCACGTTTTAAGGGTTATTCCTATGCTAGATCTTCATTTTGATAAGGCTCATGCTCGTCACCTCCAATCGTTATTTTTTCAGAAATCGAAAGGCCATCATCGCGGAAACTTGCCAGATGAAGATGAATGGACTCTTTTCGGCTGACTCCCACAATCCCCCCCAACGGGGTTGCCCCGCCCCCCCCCCAGGCTTTTGCCCCCCCCCCCCCCACCCCACCACTGACGAGTCCCCCCTCGTAAGAATCCCCCCACTGAGGACTCCCCCTAGCATTTATTCTACTTATATTGAATCCAACTTGGATACTGTTTCTATTTCCCCTCTTAGGATTAGTCAAAACGAGTGTATACTGTGTCAGTACAAAGTATTGTTGCTTTGTGACCACCAGACATAGAAGATAACTTAAAAAGTGCTTTTTTCTTTTCCAACAGTCCCCCCCCCCCCAAATGAAATCTTTTCCAACTGCCCCCCCAAATGAAATCTTTTGCAACTGTCCCCCTCCCAAATGAAATCGTTTCCAACGGTCCCCCCTCCAAATGGAATCTTTTCCAACTATCCCCCCAAATGACATCTTTTCCAACTATCCCCCCCAAATGAAATCTTTTCCAAATGTCCCCCCCCCAAATGAAATCTTTTCCAACGGTCGCCCCTCCAAATGGAATCTTTTCCAACTATCCCCCCCAAATGACATCTTTTCCAACTGCCCCCCCCCCAAATGAAATCTTTTCCAATTGCCCCCCCCCAAATGCCGATTTACCGATTTGAGCACCTTGATTATGGTTAGGAGTACAGACTTAGTTACACGAGAATTAACTTGGCTGCGAGTAATCTAATCGTCAAATAAATTTGGGGGGGGGCTGAAAGAAGGGGGGGGGGGGTAGCACCAAAACGAAATGGTGGTTGAATTTGTCCCCCCCCCCCCAAAATGAAATCTTTTCCAATTGTCCCCCCCCCCAATTGCCGATTTACCTATTTGAGCACTTTAGTATGGTTAGGAGTACAGACTTAGTTAAGCGAAAATTAAATTCGATGCGAGTAATCTAATCGTCAAATAAATGTGGGGGTGTATCCGACAGTGGGGGGGAAGCGTTGGGGGGCCGGCAGAGGGGAGGGGATTGTGTGAGTCAACCCTCTTTTCGACCAAGGTGTTTTAAAAAAACTGGTACCATCGCTAAAGCGAAATAAATGCTCTTCTCCTATTTAAACCAATTACCCCGAGCAAAAAAACAAAGAAATACAGCAAATACAAGTGGAATCTGCTTCTATGACAGTTGCATTTTGTTTTTGGTGCGCAGTTCTATGACAGTTGCATTTTGTTTTTGGTCCCTTTTCAGATCGCGTCAAAACAAAATCCAAATATCGAAGCAGATTTCTCTTGTATTTGCTGTATTGCGTTGTCTTTTGGCTCGGGGTAATTGGTTTAAATAGGAGAAAAGAGCATTTAGCGATGGTTCCAATGCAACAAGAATTTGAGCGATTGGTACACTTTAGGATGAGAAAAAAGCTTATCAATTTTAAGATCTGGAAATAACCCTCAAAACAAACACCTGGGTCGAAATGAGGGGCTGGGCGCTGACGGTCGCTCCGCTCCCTCGCGCCAGCCTCGCTTCTACCCTCTTTTTACATCTACTCCATGAATGGGTATAGGTATTCATTTTATCCTCCCGCCCAACCCCCACGTCCTTGGACTTCAATCAGTTGTTTATTCATAGTCTCCTAGCACTCAGCTGGGTATTACGGGCAAGTGGTGCAGTCTGACTCATACTTAACAGTCCTTACTCAGGTAAATTTTTATTTTGGTATGTTTAAAGTTGTGGAAATAACTGGTACCATCGGCAAGCCTAAAGTAAAGCTCTTTTCTCCCAAAAATCAATGTCATCGAGTGCAAAGCCAAAGAAATTTTCCTGCTGCTAATGGAATCTGCTGTGTTTGAGCTGCATTTTGTTTGAGCTCGCATGAAAAGTCTTTCAACGGCCCGCAAAGAAAATGGCAAAGGCCTCAAAAGCATTTTAAAAATATTTTAAAAGTAGGAGAATTTTTTGGTTCCTTCGGTGATTCCAAAAGTCACCCTCTTTTCTACCTAAATTCGACTGGCCTGAGAAAGAGGCAAAGAAATTAATTTACTGCTAGTGGAATGTACTGCAACGGATGCATTTTGTTTAAGGGCGCGCAAAGAAAGAGGCACTGAACTGAGCGCCAACAACAAATTGCAACTGTACAGCAGATTCAACTAGTAGTAAATTTATTTCTTTACCTTTTTACTCAGGTCAGTGGATCTTAGGGAGAAAAGAGGTTGACCTTTTGAATCGCCGAGGGCGAGGGTACCAGATACGGTGTCAGTTCTTTGCCGGACTTTTCACATTGCCGGAGAGTTTGTTTTTTACTTGTAGTTTTCGTAGCGACCGATAGGGAGCTACTACGGCTACCACCATAAGTCGTGTGCGACCAAGGACTGACAATAGTACCAGGAGTAGGGCGTAGCCGGCGCAAGAACTTCAGAAAAATTGAAAAAACTAAATGTCCGGCAAAGTGTATTGTCCGGCAAAGTACTGGAGGGCCAGATACAGGAGCAAATATCTGGTACCATCGGTCAGCCGAGGACCCTTTTCTCCCGAAATTCGTCTGCCCCGAAAGTGAAGCCACGACATTTTCTTGCTACAAGTGGAAAAATGTGATGTGAATTTTGTTAGATCATGCAAATATTAACTTTTTCATTTTACTTTTTGTATGCTTAAAGTTGAGGAAATATGTGGAACCATCGGCAAGCCGAAAGTAAAGCTCTTTTCTCCCAAAAATCAACTGCCTCGAGTATAAGGCCAAGGTAAATTTTCTACTATCAATGAAATCTGCTTGTGGGGCATTTGCATTTTGTTTTCGCGCATAGTTCCAAGGCTATTTTCATGCGGGCTGAAACAAAATACAAGTGACACAGCAGAATCCATTAGTAGTGGGAAAATTTACTTGGCCCTATACTCGTTTTCTAAATAAGTCTCTGACTTTTTGGTTATTTCTCGCGAGTTTCGCTCAATTCAATGATGCCTTTTCCAATGTGAAATGATTCAGAGTGATTGGATTTTTCTTTGAGTAATAAGAGGCTTATCAATTTTGTGACATAGCGCTAACTTCAAAAACATACGCCTGGGTCGAAAACAAGGGCTTGGCGCTGACGGTCGGTCTGCTCGCTCCCGCTAGCCCAATTAATTTTATCAAAAAAATGCTAAATAACGTACCTATGATATGAGTTCAGAAACCCAAGGAGTCCGCAAAATGGGGCTACTGCTTTTGCGGACCTAGCCCACCCACTGCTGTGGGCAAGGCATTAGAATTCCTGCGGCGTCGGCGTCCTTCGTCCATGCGCTGCATAGGGCACGCCAAGAATTGAGAAAAGAAAAGGTGAAGCTGCCTATAAGGCCAAAACGAAGTGGTGGTTGAATTTGTTCCCAGAAAAAAGGCCGCTGAGACTGGGAGAGAGCCAAAAATGGAAGCTAAGCAGGAAGTGGAATAATAGAATGTGAGAGGAAGAACGAGGTGGTGCCAGCATTTGATCGCAAGTGGTGCCGCCGAAACCAGTTGGGCAGATGCACTCTGAGCATCTACGCGGGTGCAAATAGCCGCCATATTGGCAGACAGCTGATGGGGGGCACCTGCCTTAAATTACAACCTTTCCTCATTACCCCTGCAAGCTTTCCTCTTCCATACTTGAACAGTAGAGATCGTTGATATTCTTGGTGTTGTAAAAGCTTTCCCATTCGCCGGATCCCATCGCATGAATATTTCTACAATAATTTCGCAATCAATCCCTTTTTTAAGTCCCTTTTAGTCCATATTGCTTAAGAGCAACATTTTGAGATTGAACTGAAAAACGCCAATGCACGCCATGCCAACGCCTGATAGACTTTTGGCATAGCATTTTAGTTTGAGTTCAGAAAAAGTTGTTTTCACCAGCCCTTTGAGAGTTGTCCCTTCTCAGGTAAACACAGTCTTAAAAATGAATATTCCAATTTTTACTGAAAAAGATTGATATTTGGTAGTCTTGAAAACTCTAAATTTATAAGGCTTTGTTAAAGCAAATAAATATTGTAATGTGCATGTATAAACGTGCAAGAATGCAAAAGATGAAAATAATACCGTAGATCATGCGGTACCATGGTTCGATCACCAGCACTAGAACCGTGAGCACGGGACCCACGCATCATAACGGAGCCGAAATCAAATGGATAGTTTACAATTGTCAAGAATTCATCAATCTTCATTAATTGTTCTCTCTGCAACATGCGTATTTTCGGTTTCTATTGCCCATACCAATGTTGTCAAATAAGAACAAGTAAATGATGCAAAGCGCAATAGGTGACCGTGGACTGCATCCCCCTTCCACCTTACGAGATGCAAGCATGAATTTTCTCACTCAGAAGGGCAGGATTTTTTCTCAATAAATTTCTAAAGTAAGCACAGCTTTAGAATCGGCATATCCTTGGGCGCGACAGCGCCCTAGTTATGAATGGGTGATCGAGTTTTTGGGTGGTTGCATGTCCCGAGGTTCAGCGCCTTGGATATTGGATGAAACCTATAACATCCTAGGGCGCGACAGCGCCCTAGTTATGAATGGGTAATCGAGTTTTTGGGTGGTTGCATGTCCCGAGATTCAGCGCCTTGAATATTGGAAAAAACCATGGACATTTATACACCAATCGAAAGCATGTAAAGAGATCTCGAGGAGGAAAATCGTGGAATTTTGATTTTAGCCTTAGCATTTTAGAATATTTGAAAAAACCTGCAAAAAATGATAAAAAAATGAATGTACCGCCCCCCTATAGGGGGGGATAGAACCTGATTTGCTCCCCCCCTATAGGGGGGGATAGAACCTGATTCGCTCCCCCCTATGAGGGGGGATAGAACCAGGTTCGCTCCCCTCCTATGAGGGGGGATAGTACCAGCTTCATGGAAGTAAGTGGAATTGATTAGAGTGTAGAGACTTTTTCACAATCGTCTACTGTTGAGTGACATTCTGCAATGTGAAATACGGCTGACTCCTAGAACCCCCCCCCCCCAAGACTTACACCCCCACTACACCCCCCCATGAATTACGCCCCTCCCCCCAAGAATTACACCCCCCCCCCCCCCCCACCCAAGGCATATATATTGAAAAATTTTTTATTGCCTTAACATACTTCTCTTTACATATCTCGAAGTTTAAACTCACGGAATTTTCATGTAGATGATTAAATACCTACTTTTTTTACAAACATAGTTAGTCTATACCGTGTTCATCATGCTACTAGTTAGTCTATACCGCAATATAGGGCGTAGCCAACACAAAAACTAAAAGGCTCGTCCTTTGACTGTGGCAGTACCTACTAGTTAGTCTATACCGAGTTCATTGATGTTTTAAAGTGCTCAACTCGGTAAGGACTAACTAGTAGGTACTGCCACAGTCAAAGGACGAGCCTTTTAGTTTTTGTGTTGGCTACGCCCTATATAGCGGTATAGACTAACTAGTAGCATGACGAACACAGTATAGACTAACTAGGTATAGACTCAGTAAAAAAGTAGGTATTTAGTTGTTTAGAAAAAAATTCCTTGAGTTTAAATTTCGAGATATGTAAAGAGAAGCATTTTAAGTTAACAAAATTTTTTCAATATATACCCTTTGGGGGGGTGTAATTCTTGGGGGGTGGGTGTAATTCTTGGGGGAGTGTAATTCTTGGGGGGGGGTGTAACCCCATGGGGGGTGTAAGTCTTGGGGGGGAGTTCTAGGAGTCAGCCTGAAATACAGTTGTAACATGCAATAAAAATGTGTAGATGTCGTATAGGGCAGGATTCTGCGGAGAGGGACAATTCTTGAATTCAACTGCTCCGCAACATGGCTGAAATGTCTGCAGAAATAAAAACTACATCTGATGGTGGTGGTTTACCTGTTCAGGTCGGGAAGGTTGCTGTGGGTGATGAAGTAGGATCTGGAGTAGGAGGTATGGTTGGACTGGTGGAATGAGCCAAGAAGGAACTGTGTGTGGCGAAAGAAGCTGGCTCTCTGGCCATGCAGTACATGTCCAGAGAACGGGCAAAGTCATAGATGATGCACTGTACGAGTAGGCGCTTTTCCCTTGCTGTCCAGGCACATGAATATGCGCAGTTCTGGTCGATTTTGTTGCAAATTGGAAGAATATAGAGAGTCTGAAGAAGTTGCTGCAAAATTTTGATGAAAATCTGGTTTTTCTTGGAAATTATGCTTGGAAAATGATTAAAAACTGCTTCGAATGGCCCACCACCACACCACTCTGCCAAAAACCCCCAGAAAACGTGAGGCCTCTGGGTAAAGGAGAAGGGTAA
>JASANA010009172.1:0-12183 GCA_030248095.1 Ptycholaimellus sp. GST1_10
TACCTTGCCGCGAGGAAATTCGCGGCAAGGTCGACCTCCAAAAAAAACCCAATTTCGAGTTTGTTGAAGAAATTAAAGCCTGACCAATTCGGACGATTGATTCTAAAATCCCACGATTGTACGAGCACAACTAGCACAAAAAACCCACCCTACGACGCCCACAGCGCAAAATAGCTCCCTTGCAACTCCGCGGCGAGGTCAACCTCTCGCGGCGAGGTCGACCCGCGGCGAGGTCGGGCCCCACACACCGGAAAGCAAACTATCCAGTAAAATGTTGGCCTTCTTTGACTTTTTTGCCTGAATTTACATTGGATAAGCTCTGCCTTTATGCCTGTTTAATATTTGTCTGTCCGTTATCAACTGCCATAAGTCGATGGCTGCCACAACTGATGTCTGCCATAAGTTTTGGCATAGAGGGTTAATTTTGGCAAACTTTCACATCATATGCTAAGATATCAAATTAACATTTGCGTTGGTTGTGTCGATGTCATTCCAATAGATAGTCGAAATAACAAGTATATGGCGTAAAGCGCAATAGGTGCCCACGGAACACTTCCAACTTCACATGTAGCAACACCTGAAAATAAAGGAAAATATTCATTGTGAAGGTGCACATTGTCTCTCAAAAGGAATAGTCTGTGGTTTCTTAATCATTTTCAAAAGTAAGCATATATTTAGAATCGGTATATATGACTTGTGAATCAAATAACCAAAGTCTTCTGTGCAATTTTCAACCGTTCGCCTGCTACATCCTCACTGCACTGGGACAAGCATGGGTGGAGCAGTACACTGAAGTCGCGCTATGTGAGAGCGGTGTTCTGATGCATGTTTGGTGTTGCTACAGATCAGGCCATGGTAGCTGCGCAGTGCAACTGTCCATGATTGAAGGGCGTTGTGGCACTGTTCAGATGGGCCCATCCTCATTGCACTGGGATAAGCATGGGTGGAGCAGCACACTGAAATCGCGCTACGTGAGAGTGGTGTTCTGATACATGTTTGGTGTTGCTACTGATCAGGCCATGGGAGCTGCACAGTGCAACTGCCCATGATTGAAGGGCGCTGTGGCACTGTTCAGATGGGCCCATCCTCACTGCACTGGGACAAGCATGGGTGGAGCAGCACTGAAATCGCGCTATGTGAGAGTGGTGTTCTGATGCATGTTTGATGTTGCTACAGATCAGGCCACGGTAGCTGCGCAGTGCAACTGCCAATGATTGAAGGGCGCTGTGGCACTGTTCAGATGGGCCCATCCTCATTGCACTGGGATAATCATGGGTTGAGCAGCACACTGAAATCGCACTACGTGAGAGTGGTGTTCTGATACATGTTTGGTGTTGCTACAGATCAGGCCATGGGAGCAGCGCAGTGCAACTGCCAATGATTGAAGGGTGCCGTGGCACTGTTCAGATGGGCCCATCCTCACTGCACTGGGATAAGCATGGGTTGAGCAGTACACTGAAATCGCGCTATGTGAGAGTGGTGTTCTGATGTATGTTTGGTGTTGCTACAGATCAGGCCACGGTAGCTGCGCAGTGCAACTGCCAATGATTGAAGGGAGCTGTGGAACTGTTAAGATGGGCCCATCCTCATTGCACTGGGATAAGCATGGGCTGAGCAGCACACTGAAATCGCGCTATGTGAGAGTGGTGTTCTGATACATGTTTGGTGTTGCTACAGATCAGGCCATGGGAGCAGCGCAGTGCAACTGTCCATGATTTATGGGCGCTGTGGTACTAGACGCAGCTCTTTGATCAAAGTTTATCTAAATTGGTTGAGAAGTATGGCTAAAGACATTTGAAAATGCGCCTGTCCGTCACACGTCTGCTATGTGCCATCCGGCGTCTGCCATCCGTTCTTTTTGAAACAAACTGGTAGAATCTGGGGCTCCAGACTCAACATCACTATGGCGCCTCCAGGATATTGATATTTGGCTTCCCTTATGTCAAAATTCAAGACTGAAAATTGATTAAACGTGAGGGGAACCTTACAAACAATGAGAAAACAAACCTTACAAAACAAGACTGTAAAACAAATTTGAAATTAAGAAAATACTATTTTAGCTCTAGGGTTCTTTTGAAGAACCCAAAATGGATATGCAGCCAGGATTGCCATTAATAACTGCCGGGGTGCACAGACGATTAGAATATTTATGTAGGCATACCATATGATATGCTAGCTGAGCAGCTGGTACCGTGGAGGCATGCATTCTTTCCCTTTCTCTTATTTCCTGGTATTGATTAATGCTAATAGTAGTCTTCATCCCTCCATTCTCTTCTCCTTCATACATGTTTTACTCTTAGTTAAATTCCAACTTGAATTGTGGTCACTCGGGACCCACCTATGTAGTTATATTATTTTGAAACTGGGTGCTTTCTACAGGGTCGCCCATTGTGCTGAGTCTCATTATAATTGTTCTACAATCCTAATATTACATTATTACTTCTTACGTTATGTTCATTCACCAAAAATAAGTAGAACATGATACAACTGGCAGGAAAAAACTTTTTATTAGTCCCTGATCTGCGCAATTTTTTCACCTACATTTGGAAAATGAAAAAAAATTGTCGTTTTCTCATCTTATCATGTTTAATTGATAGAGCTTTCTCTGGCGTATCTGGGTGGAAAATGGTAAAAATGTAGGTAAAATGAAGGAAATATTTGTTACTTAAGAGACGTTTCGTGACCATCAGTGCTTTAAAAGCCTGGACGTCCCATTGAAAAACCCACCAGTAGTCGTCTCTGACAGAAACACAAGAAGTTGGGAAAGGAACCATCTGTCCCAGGAAGTTGATGGCTCCAGGGTTCTTTGGCTGCAGCTCACAGGGGGGAGGCTCGCAAGTGTAGGCTTTTATAAGCCGCAACTCCCAAGCCAATCCCTGGACCTGCAATTGAATGGCCAGTCCTAAGTACTCTCTTCACCTCCCGCTGCTGGCAGCCCTCTCGCTGCTGGCAGTGTATTTCTCAAGAAAATTCATTTCGATTCGATCAGTCATGCTTGTGCACTTTATATTTGATTGATTTGGATTTTGCAGTGTAAATATTAGTAAAATTTACATCAAAATTTATAAGCTGTGCAATCCTTTTGTAAATCCTTTTGGATGCTGACAGGAGGTGCAGACAAGCACCACAAAGGGAATGCTTATGCCGTCCAGCACCGCTTTAGTGAGCCTTTCGTCACCTTCGTGGGGGAAGCATAGGTTAGTTTAGTGGTAGGCGCACTTAAACCCATTACAGGTGTCGCTGAACAGGTCGGTCTGGTCTGGTCTGGTCGTTCTGGTACTTTCGATGAAAAGTCTCCCACCTAGAGGCGGGCGCACAGCCGGATGAAGGCTGCCAGGGGGCCAGGGTCGCCGTTGAGGGCGACGATGGCGGGTGTGGCTCCGATGGTAGTTCTCCTTTCGTTCTCGATTGCTGGGCAGTGTTGGATGAAATGTTCTGTGGTTTCGTCGGCTTCTTGGCAGCGGGGACAGAGTGGGGAAGCTTGCAGTCCCATCTTGAAGCGAGAGGCAGCTAGGAAGGAGGCTCTTCCAGTCCTGAGCTGGTGGATCGCTGTGGCTTCTCTTCGCGGCAGACTGTCTAGGGAGCGCGGCAGTCCTTGGGTGGCTGTGAGGTGCAGCTTGGCTGAGGATCCATCTTCAGCTTCTCCGTAGGTGCGTCGGTAGTCTTCCAGGGCTTCACTTTGAACGAGCTGTCTGAACAGGGTGCGGTAGGTGCTGATGGAGGCTGGAATCTCTGCTTGGGCTTCTCTCGTTTGGGCTTCTCTGGTCTTCTCGTCTGCTCTCTCATTGAAGGGGAGGCCGCAGTCGCCTGGAACCCAGATGATGTGGAGACTGGCTTGGGCCTGTGCGAGCTCTGCAATGCCACTTCGAAGGCTGCGCGTGACCTGGTCATCCGTTGCCTTTGGTCCCGCGTCCAGTCTCTGCCTCAGCGCTCGGTTGTCGAAGGCCAGATGGACTGTGCAGGGAGGTTCTGGGAGCAGGGCACGTGCTGCCTGGAGACCTGCGAGGGCGCCTACCACCTCTGCAGTCGTAGACGACGCTTTCAGACCCGCAGGCGCGGTGACCTCCTCCAACAGGAGGTCTCCTGCAGTGAGGACGATGGCTGCTCCCACCCCGTTGTCCGTGCCTCTCTCTGCGGCCCCGTCTGACCAGATGGAGAGGTCTGGAGGGTGAAGAGTGCGGAGAGCTTGGAGGTAAGCCTCGGCAGCCTGGCGTCGGAGAGGGGCGGGGGTTGGGGCCCAGGGAGGGGCTGCTGTCTGCGGTGATGGCCAGGGCTCTGGATAGGTATCGCCTAGGGCTCTTGAGGAGGCTTCGGCTGCTGCTTGTCTCCAACAGCTTCTGAATCCCTCTTTCGTCTTCAGTCGGGGCCTGTTCTGGGCAGTGCTGAGGAGGCAGAGAGGGTGGAGTGGGCCTCTGCTCGTGTAAGCACAGAATTTTGCACCTGCTTGAGCTCTAGCTAGGGCTGTGATCGGAAGGAGTCCAGCTTCTCGTTCGGACGCCAAGCCTGGGCTACTGGGAGGGAGGCCAGCAATGATCCTGCTTGCTTTCCGCTGTTTCCTCGCCAGGAGGTCGGATACTGAAGAGGCTGTGAAGGGGAGCCAGGCGGCGCAGGCGTAGAGGGAGGCAGGTTTCACATAGGTCTTGTAGGTCGTCCGCAGACAGCCCTCAGAAGCTCCCCAGCTTGTTCCGGCTAGGGCGCGGAGGATGTTGAGCCTGCTCTCCATCTTCCTTGCTGCTGCCTTGGTGTGCTCTGAGAAGCGGATCTGAGGGTCGAAGATGGACTTGCTGAACCTCACTGGGGCTCCTGAGAGGGTGAGCTGGGGGTGGAGGCCTTGTCAGGTCCTTGGGCCGGGTCGCATGTGCAGAGTAAGGCTTGAGTCTTCTCTGGAGCGATTTCTGTGCCAGTAGCGGTAGCCCACCCGTCGACTGGAACTTTTGCTGGAGTGCAGGGAGGCTGGGGTCTGCCGCAGAGAGGACGAGGTCATCGGCGAACCGGTACACATCCACTTCAGGGGCTTCGGCTTGGACGGACTCTGGGAGGCGGTGCCATGCGAAGAGGGCGAGGCAGCACGAGAGGGGGATCCTTGTGGGAGCCCTGCGGAGAGGACGCGGGGGCGACTGTTGGTCTGGTCCCAGCGAACTGCAGCCCTACGGTCTCTTAGCCAGCACCTGATCCAGCTGACCCAGCGTGGAGGAGCCTGGAGGATGCAGAGCTCTCGGATGACCCCTTCCCGCCAAACCTTATCGTAAGCTGCTCGAAAGTCAACTGCTACGATGGCGCTTCTGCTGGGCGGGTTTGGATCATTGAGACCATCGAAGGCCTTTTGTGCTAGAGGAATGAGAACATCCTCGGTTGAGTGCCTGGGACGAAAGCCAGCCTGGTTCTCCGGCAGTTTGCCTTGGGCCTCAGCCCAGCTCTGCAGGCGGCAGTACACCAGCATCTCCAGCACCTTCCCCACGCAGGACAGCAGGCTGATGGGGCGGTAGGAGGACACGGCGCTGGGGTCCTTGCCCTTCTTGAGGATCGGGACGATCTGTGCCGTTCTCCACGCAGCTGGGACCCTGCACTCGAGCCAAGAGCGGTTGAGGAGGTGGAGGAGGTAGGTGAGGACTGCTGGCGGTAGCTCGCGGATCATACAGGGGAGGATTCCATCCAGGCCGCTGGCCCGTCCCTTGCCCTTCTTCAGGGCTGCTCTCAGCTCCGTCATGCTGAAGGCTGATTCCTCGGGCTGGAGGCCAGGTGGGTGGCGGCGGAGGTGGTGAATGGTGTGGAGATAGGCTTGCTTGTTGGTCTGGCGAGGAACTGCGGACCTGCTGTTTCCAGCAAAGTGGCGGGCGGCCATATCTGCCTTCTGGGGGGGGCGAGGAGGCCTGTTTTCCTGTGGGGCCCTGGAGAGGGAGATCTGGGAGTTTGCACCTCTTTCGCCCATCGAGAGCTTTGAGGACTTCCCAGACCGTTGAGCTCTGGCGGGGATCTAGAGTGGACGCGAAGCTCTGCCAGGTCCTTCGGCGCTCAGAGTTGTAGACTCTGGTGACTTCCTCGCGGGCCTGTCCGTGGCGACGGGCATCTGCTCTAGTGGGACGCTTGCGGAGCTCCTTGTGGGCCTTGTGGGCCTTGGCTCGAGCCTCCTTGCAGGCTTTGGTGAAACAGGCCTTGGGGTCGGGCCGGGCGCCGAAAGGACAGCTCTCCTTCATCGCTCTGTGCAGAGTGGTGGTGAAGGCTTTGACTTGAGAGTCCAGGGAGCCGTGGTTGGGGTCTCTTTCTGCCAGTGCTGTGTTTATCTTCTCCCGGTAGGTAGGCTGGCCAGCGGGCTTTCTTGATGGCGAAGCGAGTCTTCTGCCGTCGATAGTCAACTCTCACTTAGCAGTCAGTGTCCAAAGACCATTTGGATGGTAGTGGTGATTGACTGGGAACCCTGTTAGGACAGGTGTAGACGTATCCTAAAGCAAGGCCTTCCTCCGTGACACGTCCTAGTCTTCTCGTTCTAGCTCCAGGCATTCTGGTCAAAGAGAAGACGATCCCAATCTCCTCCCGTGTGGAGAGCTCAACCTCTAGGAACGTTAAGTTCCTTCCGATGGCGTAGCAACCATCCAGAGACGTTCCGCGATGAACTGGATCTGTATTAGGGGCTTTTGGCAGTGTCCAGTGGGCTCCTGCTCCTTTATCCCGCCAGGTCTTAGTCGACAACGGTACTTGATGATGATAAGTGAGTGTGTGGGAATGACGATGTCAGCCTGAAGTCTACCCCATGCCTTGTGTCTCACTGGCATCGTTCTCCTTCGCTGGCAACTGTGTCATCAGTGTGTGTGTGCCACTTTCTTGAGCATTTCCTGATTTTGGTCCTCCCATGTGCCGTGTTAGTTGATTGCTCCTTCTATCTTGTGTTTCTCCTCTGTTTGTCACATCTCAAGGTAACGGCAGGGCTGACATGGAAGCAGGGACGCACACATCAGGGGTAAAGCTGACAAGGTATTACCTGATTCAGGTGTTACCTGATTCAGGTGTTACCTGGCTCAGGTGTTACCTGGCTCAGGTGTTACCTGGCTCAGGTGTTACCTGGCTCAGGTGTTACCTGGCTCAGGTGTTACCTGGACTTTCAAACTCATGGTCAGAATCTGGAATCTCACTACAGAATATGTTCTGTCTGTGGAATATTTTATTCCGATTTTATTGCCTAAATTTTGGAGGCCAGATTTTATTCTGATTTTATTCTCTAGATTTTGGAGGCCAGATTTTATTCCGATTTTATTCTGTTAAAAATGACCAAGCGCGGCAACCCTGGCTGCACTACGTGAGAGCAGTCTTTGTCTTCTGTTCTGCCCACAAGCGCACTACGTGAGAGCAGTCTTTGTGATATGTTGTGATGACAAGCTGTACTACGCGAAAGCCATCTTTGTGTTCTGTTCTGCCTACAAGCTGCACTACGTGAGATCAGTCGTCTTTGTGTTCTTTTTCGCCCACAATATGCATTAAGTGAGAAAATTATTTGTGTTCTGTTCTGATGACAAGCTGCACTACGTGAGAACATAATTTGAGTACAGTTCTACCCACAAGATGCATCAACGTGAGCACAGTCATTGTGTTCTGTTCTGATGAGAAATTGTTGTTGTTTGTTGGCGAAGGAGGTGTGGGATGCAGAGGAGAAGGTGGGGGAGCGAGAGGGGTGGGCTGAATCTACTCTCGGGCTCTTGTGCAATGAGTATCCTGGACGGGTTCTGTCCCTTGAAGTGCGCTTTAGGACCATGACTATGCATCGCAAATTAGGCTAGCATCCGTCACACAAGAGATAGCTTCTCACAATTTATGCACATAACATGCAATCAGCACAGCGCTCACTTACATCAGTACATAAATTTGACTTCGTTAAATTTTTAAATTTTGTTTAAAAAATCGTTAAAAAATTTAATTTTAGTTTTAAATTTCCATTTAAAAGTGTAGACCAAAATGTCCCGCAAGTTTAAATGTGCCCATGTTATCAATGAATGTGATTTCATCGGCACATCGAAAATCAGCCACATTTCATGAACAAATCGATTGGTTTGTTATCTCAGTTGTTTCTGTGTCTATAGCTCCATTCTTCGGGAGTTCATTAATTTCGCAAAATCTTAGCACCAGCAGTCCTGCTCTTCCAGATATAAGATACCGAGTGTCTCGTCAACGGGCGGGGGAAGTGTGTAAAAACTGCATCATAGTTAAACGTGATGGAGCTGTTGTATCTTTTATATTTCCAAAAATTTCCATCAATGCTAGATAAGGAATTTTTGACCGCGGAGCGGCCCGAAGGGCCGCTCCGCGGTCTATAGAGGTTACTGAACTTTTGTCCTCATATATATGTATGTATATATGTATATATGTCTGGAAATGCTGGGAACGGGCGAATTCTCAACGGATTTGGACGAACTTTTTTTTTCCTGCAAGCTAATGAGATTTTAGGAAGATCTGGAGGGGTAAACCCGGAATTTGAGCATTTGAAACATTACTTTTTTGGGTAGAAAGGTTGGAAAATGGGGTATGTTGAGAAATGGCGAATTCTCAACGGATTTGGACAAACTTTTTTTTGCTGAAAGGTAATAACATTTTAGAAAGATCTGGATGGGTAAACCCGGAATTTTAGCATTTGAAACGTTACTTTTTTGGGTAGAAAGGTTGAAAAAATGGGGTATGTTGAGAAATGGCGAATTCTCAACGGATTTGGACAAACTTTTTTTTCCCTGAAAGGTAATAATATTTTAGGAAGATCTGGAGGGGTAGACCCGGAATTTGAGCATTTGAAACATTACTTTTTTGGGTAGAAAGGTTGGAAAATGGGGTATGTTGAGAAATGGCGAATTCTCAACGGATTTGGACAAACTTTTTTTTTGCTGAAAGGTAATAACATTTTAGAAAGATCTGGATGGGTAAACCCGGAATTTTAGCATTTGAAACATTACTTTTTTGGGTAGAAAGGTTGGAAAATGGGGTAAGTTGAGTAATGGTGAATTCTCAACGGATTTGGACAAACTTTTTTTTGCTGAAAGGTAATAACATTTTAGAAAGATCTGGATGGGTAAACCCGGAATTTTAGCATTTGAAACATTACTAACATTTGAAGCATTTAAACAAACGAATGCAATCAAACTCAAATGCACAAGAAACATAAATGAAGAGCATTGACTTTATAAGCAGCTAAGTTGCCTGGGAAGTTGTTGGGGGGGGGGGGGGGGGAGCTCCGCGGTCACCTATTGCGCTCTGCGCCATATACTTGTTGCATCAGTCTTAGTTTTATCCAAATTTTTGCTTTCAGCACATACAACATATTTTGTTTCAATGGGTTCAATCAAAATATCTTCCATTTAATTTTAAATTAAAAGTTGAGCAATACATGTGCTCAAAATAGGTGCAAGCAGTGTTGAAATCTCCATATAGAGCTTTTTGCTTAATAAATGCAACATAAATCCGATTTGGTAATGGTGCTCCATTTAATACATCCAACCACTTCCAAACTGTATGCCCCTTAGACATTGTTTTGATCTTGCAATCTAGTCTATTGAAAAAGAGCGAGGCATGGGTTTTCAGAGCCTTTTTAGGTTTATTCAATATCGCAGTATTAATGGCCAGCTTCCTAACATAGATGGATGAATATTCCATTTTAGTTTTATACTTCTTACCAGACTGTGTAGAGCAAATGCTGAAACTATCAGGGGCTCGACGTAGCTCTATCCCTAGCTCTACTCCAGGTGGTAGGTACTGTCTTGCAGTTAACAAGGCATCACAATACAATCTACAATGCAATGTTACATTGTTACTTCTTTTCCAGATATCATCTAATTCAGCCATCTTATCTGTATGATTCTTGGTACCAGTTAATAGTGACTGAAGCAATTTACATTCATTACTACCATCCAAATTAGCCCACATATCATGGTTTTCTTCACCAGCACCAACAGATCTCTTGAGATTAGATGTGAGCGCATAATGAGGGTGATTACTCACAACTTCATAATCAAATCGAACACATGACATCTGCATTAGGCTATGCATACCATTAAAGTCGAGAAATGGTGAATCACCATTTCCACAATTTGTTCCATCTGCTTCCACAATGGATAGATAATAGTTTAACATAATTGAATTTAGGTCACTAAATCACTCAGGATCAGGTGGGATAACAAAATTAAGCACATCTGAATCCTGAACTGTTATAGTGCGCTTGAACACAAAAGATAGCTCATGTTCAGCATCATCATTGGGTAATTTCCCATAATTTAGTCTACCGACTTCCATGGTAGCTCACGACCTCCTTTAACAGATTTCTTACTCCTTTTTTTGACTGTATCATTTAAAGTGTTCATTCCTTTACCACTTTTTAACAGATCGCTTCCTAATTTTCTTACTAGATTTCTTAACAGTAGTTTGAGTTTGAGGGTCATGTATTGTTCCACCCATGATTGTCCCAGTGCAGTGAGGACCGGCCCATCTGAACAGTGCCACAGCGCCATTCAATCATGGGCAGTTGCACTGCGCAGCTCCCATGGCGTGATCTGTAGCAACACCAAACATGCATCAGAACACTGCTCTCACGTAGCGCGATATCAGTGTACTGCTCCATCCATGTGTGTCCCAGTGCAGTGAGGATGGGCCCATCTGAACAGTGCCACAGCGTCATTCATTCATGGGCAGTTGCACTGCGCAGCTCCCATGGCCTGATCTGTAGCAACACCAAACATGCATCAGAACACCGCTCTCACACTACTTTAGGTTATTAAAAACCAAAAAAGCTTTGTTGTTTATTGATAGTGAGTGAAATTAACAAATTTTAGGGTCTATGCCAGTGCCTGTAAGGTTAAAAGCATATGTAAGGGCACTAATAGTTCGACTAATGGCTGAGGAGAACAACATTGGAATTTGGCTATGGTTCATTACAATTACATTTGTGTTAATTGGATTCCTTGTAATATGCCGGGGAGAAAATAATAAATCATCACGTGAAATAGAATACCAGCCAGCAACGCTTGCAGAGCATTCCGTTACCTCAACAAATTCATATTCGTATTAAATGAAGTACAATTGTTGTCTTTTTCAGGCACAAGTCCAACTAGCAGAGCACTACGTTGCCTCAACAATTTCATATTTGTATTAGGATGAAGTACAATTGTGAGGTTACAGGGTCAACCACCAACAAGAATAATACCTTCAGCACCTCCAACATCTACAGTAATGCACTTCAGATCATAAATTTTCTATTGTTGCATGTTTCAGGCACAATTTCAACTAGCAGAGCACCTCATTACCTCAACAATTTTATATTTGTACTAGGATGAAGTACAATTGTGAGGTTACAGGGTCAACCACCAACAAGAATAATACCTTCAGCACCTCCAACATCTACAGTAATGCACTTCAGATCATAAATTTTCTATTGTTGCATGTTTCAGGCACAATTTCAACTAGCAGAGCACTTCGTTACCTCAACAATTTCATATGCGTATTAGTATGAAGCACAATTATGAGGTTACAGAGTCAACCAGCAACAAGAATAATACCTTCAGCACCTCCAACATCTACAGTAATGCACATCAGATCATAAATTTTCTATTGTTGCGTTTTTCAGGCACAATTCCAGAAAGCAAAACATTCCGTTACCTCAACAATTTCATATTTGTATTAGGATGAAGTACAATTGTGAGGTTACAGGGTCAACCAACAACAACAACACCTTCAGCACTTAGAACATATACATTAATGCACTTCAGATCATAAATTTTCTATTGCTGTGTTTTTCAGGCACAATTGCAACTAGCAGAACACTCCGTTACTAGACCAATTTAAATTTCCAATTAAACTTTAGTTCAATTGTGAAATTACAACATTGTGAAATTTCATATGTGTATTAGGATGAAGTACACTTGTGAGGTTACAGGGTCAACTAACAACTACAACGCTTTCAGCACATCCAACATCAACAGTAATGTATATTAGATCATAAATTTTCAAATGTTGTCTTTTTCAGGCACATTTCCAACTAGCAGAACACTCCGTTACCAGAACAGTATCAAATTCGTATTAGAATGAAACACAATTGTGATTTTAGGGTCAACTAACATCTACAACACCTTCAGCACCTCCAACATCTACATGATGCGCTTCAGATCATAATTTTTTTATTGTTGTCTTTTACAGGCACAATTCCAACTAGCAGAGCAT
>JASANA010009173.1:0-19473 GCA_030248095.1 Ptycholaimellus sp. GST1_10
CCTACTAGGATTCAGCCACCTGCACCGCTCATAGCCTCTAGCAGCTCCTCGCCTATCATACATTTCTCACCTCTTCATCCTTTCAAGCCAAGGTCCTAGACCAGCACACAGACCCCCAGTAGGATGTCAAGATTTGATCTGTGTGTGTATGCTGATTCCCTGCTGTGACTGCTGGCCCCTTAGGCTTTCAGTTCATTCTATCCATCTAAAGCAGCCAACCTTCACTTCACCTCCCATGCGCCAGCCTCTGCCTCTCTCTCACCTCTACTCCAACCTCACTCCCATCCAGGACAACTGCTCCACCTACCCTTTGTTGTCACCCACCAGTCTTCTCTTCCACCGCCACCCTCCAATTGCTCACTTGGCCCCACCTTCCTTCCACCAAAATGCTCATATTTGTCAACAAGATTTGTTCACCAGCCTTTTCTTACTGGCTTTAGGATTTCATGTGATTTTGCGAAGGCTCTTTTGGGATACAGACATTGTTCTAGCTTTTAGCAGCCCGTTGGGCGCCTCTCCTCTCCTCTCACCCTTCTTTCTTAGTGAGGGATGATGTGTAAAATAGATTTTGAACTGGCGGCAGTTTTCCTGATTGGCTTCTTGCAGCCTCGCGTAGTTTTGCTGGTGCTGCGGCCTTTTTGCAGTCGGTTTTAGTTCAATAAAAAAGAGTCACCCTTCGCCTAAACAGTCAGAGCCAAAATTCCAAAATGTGTCATGGGTTGTCTTCTTATGACACCGAAAATTGTGTTGTTATATGTCAATTTTGCTACCTGACACATAAAATAAAACGACACATGACACCCAAAAAACGACGCATGACACAAGGACTTATGACACCCAGGTGTTGTCCCAACTGGACAGCCACCACAACATATGACACCGAAAACCTCCGTAAGAGGTGCTAGTAATTGGGTGGCATACGACGGCAACCTATGACACCCACAACTTGGTTAGGCCTCTCATGCCATGTTTAGGTTTGGTTGAGAGGTCAAATGGGGAGAATTAATGCGACGCATGACACACAACGCCTGCTGAGCCAAAGGGGAAGATTTATAGCTGTGTGTGACAGTCAAGAAGGCAGTGGGGGGAGGCACCATTAGAGAGGAGGGTGGGAGGGAGGGAGGGATGGGCGTGAAAGTTGGAGGGGAGAGGAGGAGGCAAGAAAGGGCATGTACTGGCCTTGGGGTGGGCCCAGTATTGCGGGCAGCTCTGAATGGCTCTCTGTCACATCTGCCTTCTATCTCCTACATCAGTGTCAGTTTTCTGCCTGTGCCAGTACAACGTGACAGCTCCTTCCACCCTCAGGACAGCACCTCAGCCTTCAGGAGTGCCTTTTCTTCTCTTCAACTTCACTTCACAGCCTCTCCCAGGTACTTTTTAGCATCACATGACACCTGCGCCCACGTTGTTTCCACTTCACAGCCAATCGTTGGCACATTTTTTGCGTCACATGACACCTGCGCAAGTTTTTTTTGAAGAGTTTGAGCCTCTCCCAGGCACTTTTTTAGCATCACATGACACCCGCGCAGGTTTTTTTTTAAAGAGTATGAGTGCTGTAGGCTTAATTTTGGCTTCATTTGCTTTAGTTTAGTGCTTTGATTATGCAAGGCTTTACACGCAGTGAAGAAGGCTGGATCATTCTCTAGGTGTTTAGGCCTATTTTGGCCATTGGGGTGTTATGTGCCGTTTTGCCCCGTTTCGCAAAGAATGGGAGGCAAGAAGTGAGAGGACAGCGAAATTGAGCAAAGGACTGTGAAAAGAAAAGGCCCGCCACTTATTCATCATCTGATAGCATTTCATCATCCAACATGAGGTGAGGCTCTGGGTCTGGCTCGGGGAGGGGCATTGTGTCAAGGGCTCGGAGATGGCGACGGTTCGACACCATGCCGATGGCACAGTTGTGCACGTACACGCCGACGTCCTCCTGGAACTCCTCGTAGCGGGCCGCCCAGCGACGAAGCCACTGGTTTTGCCTCTCTCCAATCGGTCCAATCCCGCGAAGAGCTTGCTGCAATCAGTGGGTGTCAAAGGTCGGGTGCCAAAACTGTCAGAGCGGGCATATGCACCGAGAATGCAGCAGCGGGGCTGGCGGGCGCAGGGCCGTCGTCGTCTGCAGCCCCTTCCTCCATCTCAACGTTCCCGTCGCCTTGCTCCTCGTAGCCCTCTGAAGCGCGGATCTTGGCGGCGCTGATGATGATTTTGATCCCTGCAATTTTGCAATCGTCCCATGACACCTATCCCATGACACCTATCCCATGACACCTATCCCATGACAACCATCAAAGGGCAAAGTTGAGCCAACCTTGGATCACTTTGTAGAGCTGCGGCTGCTTGGTGTGAGAGATGACGGAGGCGAGTAGGTTGTTCACCCCCTCGCAGGGGTTGTTGCTCCCCGGGATATCGTTGCGCAATAGCTGCCCATACTGCAAGTCTCTTTGGGTGTTTTGAGCCACTCATGCGCAAAAAAAAGGCCCCACCTGAGACCACGCCTGCAGAGGAAAGGTTGGCGGGGTGTCGCCAACGCCGATGAACGTTTTCTGAAAGTACTTGAGGAACTTGTGGATGGCGCGATCTCGAATGTCATAGATCGGCTCGTCCCAGCACTCAAACCGCCAGCGCCCATTCATGAGGGTGTTGAACACTTCCTCCACTGTGTACGGAGGCACACAGCTGAGGGCTTTGAGGTAGCTGCAAGCCACACATGTCATAAATCTGGTGCCAACATTCGCAGCTGGAGAAAGAGCATACCCGATGGAAAGGCGAAACTTGTAGTCCTTGATGTACCGCTGTTGAAGGCCGTTCATCTGTAGGTGATGCGCGAGAATGCGGCTGTGGTGGAACCCGCAGCTCAACCACTGCGCCTCTCTGTAGACCTCCACAAATGCCTTCACCAGGCCACCCTCAAACTCTCCCTCTTCATCACCTTCATCTTCATCCTGCAACTTGAGGTGTCATGAGCTGGGGCTGTAAAAATGATGCCAAGAGTCCTGCAAAGGAGCTGAACCTCATAGTCCGCGCAGTACTCCGCTGGAGCGTAGGTCACGCCTACCAAGTCCCGCAGCCGCCGAAAGGCCAGCTGGTACTCCCGCTTTGTCTTGCTTGAGAGGAACATCCAGCAGCACGGGATAGCTTGTCACTTCCCTCCGACCCCTGGCTTCACCGCGACGATGGTGACGATCTGAAAACGGTGTCATGCATCGGCTGTCTTGTACAAGACCTGGCAAGGCGGAAAACCTGGTAGTAGATTGTAGGGGAGCTGTTGAACATCCCATCAATGAACCACATAAGGGCCTCGCAGAGGACGTTGCGATGAAAGTTGGTTCCCACGATGACCAGACGATGCTGCGATTGCACCCGACATGCATACGACAGCCGGTTCTCAGCCTCTCGACGCTGGAGGCGCTCCTGCTCACCCTCATCGAAGACGATGATGCTCTCTGCCTCATCATTCAGACTCACCTAACAAATTTTGGGTGTCATGGATCACATGGCTCCAAAAATCGCAATTGACACAGATACAATTGGGTGGCAAGAGCCGCAAAGAAAAGGCTTACCTGGACATTGATCAGAGACTTGGGGAAGGTGAAGGCCTTGTCATGCACATGCGGGAAGAAGCCGACGGTGTTGTTGTGGTTTCATTGGAGAGTGCAGCGGATGGAGTTCTCCTGCTGACCCGCCTTGTGCAGAGCATCCCCATCCAGCAGGTAGCCCAGGTTGCTGATGCTCTTGTGCATGGACTTGGTATGGTCCTGCTGCAATACCAACGCATTTGGGTGTGATGGATCTGGTGTTGCCTGTTAGAAAAAAACAGCAAAAGAAAAAAAATGTGACAAACCCGATACTGGACGATGATGCGAGTCTTGGCCATCTCGTAGATGGCGTCAGCATCGCTCATCTGCAGGCCACAGCAGTGGTGTTTGGAGGGCGGCGACTGGATGCACTCCTTGTCATCCTTGTCCAGCACCAGTCTGACAGCGCAGCGGATCTCTGAATCAATTGAATGCCTTATGACACCAGTTCATAAGGAGGAAAGGCAAAAGGGCCAACTCTCTTTCTTAAACTTGCTGCCATAGCGACTGCATTGGAACTCTTTGTGGCCATCTTTGTGCTGATGAGAGGACTGGCGATTGTAGCTGTATCCATCGAGGAGGACCCGATTGTGCACGTTGCACTTGCTGGTTTTCGAGCCCTTCTGAGTGCCTGCAATTCAAGTGGGTGTCAAGCGACTGCTGTCCAAGGTTGCAGACAACACAAATGCAAACCTTGGATAGTGTAGATGATGCCGTTCTCCAGGAACTCCGGGATGGGCAGACCCTGCGGCTCCAGCTCATCCAGCGGCGCTGGCACATCCACGACGCATGCACATCTGCCACCTCCAGCAGTTCGGCAGCCACTTCCTTGTTTTCCCAGGCCTGCTCCACCGCTTGAGCTGGGTCCACTGCTCCTTTGCCTTCAGCTTCGCCACCTTCCTCCCCATCCGCTGTCTCTTCTGCAACAATCAGCCATATGACACCCAAATTGCTGCAGCTGCCGCAGAACCTCCTTGGGGTGGTGGATGGATTGCCTCCTCCTCCAGCTGCAGAAGCTCTTCCAATGCCTGGTACTCCTCCAGTGGCAGCTGGCTGTCTCGAGCGGCAGACTGGCTTGGCTGGGCAGGCGGAGTGGGCGGGATGGCGGTCTGCAAAGCCTGCAAGCTGCTGGAACTGCTGCTCCCCACCACGTCCACAGGGCCACTCTCTGGTTCTGTGCCCGCCGACGCCAAAGATGCCATCTTGACTGCTGCAAATCGCAGCCTGAGAGCCTTTTGAACAGCACACTGCGCCGCCTTGATAGTCTTTCGCAAAACCCGCAGCTTCCGCACAGCTTTTTTTGCGGCAGCAGTATAACGTGCCCTAGCAGCCATCAGAAAGAAGCAAAATGCAAGATTTAGATGCACAGCAGAGAGAGTGAGGCAAGCGCTGGACTGCCTTTGTTTTGAGAATGCTATGGCGCCACCCCCTACCATGCACACACACAGTATGCTCAGAGACACTATCTACCCACATGTTTAAACGTGGGCATCATAAAGTGGGTGTCATATGTCCGAACTGCATACGCATATAACACCCAGGCCATATCCAAGGCCTTGTCATATAACACCAGGCAAAGAACAACCAAAAGCCTGCTGCTACATGCAGGGTGTCATGGGTCGTTTTTTCAGTGTTATGAGTCATTTTTTTGGTGTCAAGCGTCTTGGTGTCACATGTTGTTTTGACACCTTGACACGCATTGGTGTCATGAGTCGTTTTTTTGGTGTCATACGTCATGTTTTTTTAGCCTCATGACACCGAAATTCCAGGTGTTACAAGTTGTTTTGGAAATTCATATGACACTGAAACCACTCGGGTGTCATAGGTCACGGATTCGTTTCTAGGAAGTTATATGGTAGTTTATTCAAATATCTAATGAGCGAATCGTTCAGATTGAATCAGGGTGAATTAGCGTTGTTTGTGTCATGCAGAACGATTGAGATGGAAATTATGCGCTGTTGTGCTTAGCATGTATATTCTGTCATATGGCATATCTGTCTAGAAGAAAAAGGGCGAAGGTATCTGTGAGAAAGTGAAGGGTGCAGATGGCTAAGCTGGGGAAGATTGGCAGCGCTTCAGACTTCAGTTAATCAAAGTTCTTGTTGCATTCCTCTTGCTCTCTAGGTCTTCGTAAACGGTTGAGCTTAGCTCCTTGTTTAGAATTTAATCAAACCGAATCTGTTCTCGATATCTGCACTAAATAGGTTCACCGTCAAGCAACACTCGCCGCTTGATGTTTCAGATACTTTCAAAACTTCCTTAATTTTTGTAAGGCTTAATTTTGGTTGTCTTCGTCGGTTCCTAAAAAAACCTTACCTTATATCTAACAGTTGAAGGTTGGGTGTTTTTGCCCATTTCGCATCAACTTGTCACAGGCATTGGTTGCATGCTTCTGGAGCGCGCTAGGTCTCTCATACCTCGTTCTACTGGACTTACCTGGCTTGGAAGCCACCTTGGGCACCCACATTCGGTTAAGGGGCTAGATAACGTCCATCTAAAGGGAAGATCAATTGTGCAGAAAATCGGATGGGAAGGATAGGACAGAGTAGGAGTCCTCGACTTGAATTAAAACATACTGCAAAGTGCAGCCTTGACAGCTCTTCAAGCACCACAGTTGAATCATACAACGATTGTCAAAGTTGAAGCGTCCAAAGTGGTGAAACAGCGAAAAATCTGGAGAAGAGCCGTTTCTCAGCACTAAGCAGTCATATCATGGCCCAGTATTCTTTTTCTTTTACTGCACTCTTACATTAGGTTAGGAGCAGTGGACCAGCAAGGCATCTAAGCATGCCCCTGCCTACGCAGAAAGGCTTATTGATGTTGACAGCAAAGTCTGCTCATTGCTGATGATGACAGAGGAGGAGGAAGGCAAGCTGAATGCCTTCGATGCTAGCCTGCTGCTAGAGCCGGCCATTCGCAGCGGCCTCCAGGACCTTCTGCTGGCCCTGCAGAGACGAACACAAAGCTGGTCATGCAAACACTGCAAGCCATAGATGCTAAGTAGTTATCCCAGAGAACTCGTATCAAGTCGAGACTGCTCAAGAAAGGCGGATTGCAGGAGGCGGAAAGCTGATCCAGCCTCGAAGTCATGGACGAAGTCTTCGGCTCGGGAGACTTGGAGCTCATGGCTATGCACTCCCCAGAACTCTCTGCAGGTCGTTGGACGCAATGTTTGACAGCTAACATTGCTGTATGACATCTCCTCTCCTCATCCTCAGCCTCGATAGGTCTCCGACTTCGCTGAGAAGGCAGAGTTGGTGGAGAAGCTGAAGGAGCAGTTCATGGCTATCCTGTCCCCGTCACTTGTCGGCGCCATCTCGGCAGGGCAGCCCTAGACCCTGCTCTAAAAGCAGGTTTGCTGCTCCAAACGGAAAGCTAACACAATATTGACTGAAAGAACAGTGCCGTTGTATTTGTGAACGAAGCTGAAACATCATACGCATCATGATTTGTCCAAGCAATTAGTTCCCGAGAAATAAAGAAATTACTGACCCGCATCGCTTGAAATGTCGCGGAAATGTTTGGACGAAACATAGAGTGTCTTGCTGGCAAATTAGCAGCACCGTTTCAGGCTCATAACTTTCACAGCTTGACTAGCCGAAAATTGAACTGAGCTTTAGTGGAAGAGCTTTATCAGCAAGCTATTTCAAAAAGAAAGACATGTAGTGAGCGTGAAACATCAAGCCTCTGAGTCCAGCCAGTCTCGCCTACACCGGCGACCAGGAGCTCCTGACCAGCTACGTCTAGGCCCCTCTGACTACCCTTCCACGCTGCCTACTAGTAATAATGGCAAAGCATCCTCCTGCAGCGGTTCAACGCCCTCCTACTCGCCCTCTTCATCCCTCTTCCAGTCCATAGGAAGGCTGTAAATGGAGCGATAGGAGGGGGAGCGGCGATGGGGAAGGGAGTCTTTGCAGGGGCCCTGGGCGCAGTAGACTAGGTGTGGGCTGCTGTTAGGCCCGCTCGGCCTGTCAATGCTGCTCAAAGTTCTGCAGGTTTGCCGAATCCTTACTCGAATGGCTGATGTTTCTGATCTGTTATATATAGTAATTTAGAAAATAGCTATTTAATCGAGAAGAAGGGTTTGATGCTCGAAACTTTAAACAGGATGGAGGAGAGGAGATGGGATTTTGCAGGAAGTTTCGGTTGAGGATTCATTGCAATGCCCTGTTGAGGTATTATCTGCCTTATGACACATGTGTCGACGAGAATATGGAGGTATCTGTTGGAATGAGTAAGAATTGGATGCAAACGTATCTGGACAGAGAAGACGGAGGATTGGCAGCGTTTTCCGATTGCTCCTTTCCTCCACGGGTGGGCTAACTTCCAAACTTGGAATAGGATCGAACCAAATCTCTTTTCAAATTCTGCAGCTCAGTGCGCTCATTTTCAAGCAACATTGGCTGTTCGATGTTTCACTCACTTTCAAAACTTCCTTACTTTCGTTTAGGTTTCAGTGCGTTTTGATCATTGGTTTCGTAAGCCTGGAGTGGTTTGAAGAAGAAGTGCTGGGTTGGAGGCCACCCACATTTGACTGGTGGAATAGGTATCTTTCCATCTAAAGAAGGGGGGGGGGCAAATTCGTGCTGAAAATGGAAAGGAAAGAGAATTTTTAGTGAGTGATGATCATCAAATTTTTTTCCAGTTTTTTTGCATAAAGTTGGATTGGAAATCGAACAAGGTATTATCGGCTATCGCCAATAGATGCGCGGCCTTGATGCTTAGTAGGTTTTGATGATTGTTGGCTTTCCCAAAGAAAGAAATGTTCGGAATATATATATGCGGAATGACGGACGAAAAATAGGGTAACAGCTTAAGCGGGCCTTGGCCGCGCAAAAATTGGGGTAGTGAAATTTTATTTTTAGGGTCTGAGGAAGGGGAGAGAGTTAAGGGGAGGCAAAGCGGAAGGCAGAAGACAGAAGGAAGAGGAAGGCTAGCTGGATGCCATCGATGTCAGCTTACGACGAGAGCTGGCCTCCAGAATCTTCTGCTGGCCCTCTGGAGCAAGCTTTGCCAATGCACACTGCGGCACATGAGAGCAGACGACTGTGCGGATGCTCGCGCTAATGAAGAAACAGGACTCATTGATCAAGAAAGGTCCCACACTCTCCATCACCAACCTGACATTTTGCGTTGAGGTGGGCCATCAAACCATGCATTTCTTATGAAGTGTTCCATTTATTTGCACTTCCAAAAATCATGACCATTGCATATCATGGTCTGGGGTGGGAGTTTGGGGAGCGGACAGACGCGGCTGGTGCTGATACCATGAGATTTTCGGGTCAGTCAGCAAGAGTACATTAGCCGCATCCTTGAGAAGGAAGTCAAGGACCTGGGTCACCGTCTCGTTTTTGGTCGGCTATGAGCTTTTCAAAGACCTATGTGGACTGGTTCCAGCACCACACATTGACCTAATCCAGCCTACGGAGTGGACACCGAGTTCTCCAGATGCAAATCCCCTCGACTGCATCATCTGCGTTTACCTCGAAACCTGCGTCAACCGCAAGCCCCTGCCCAGTCTTGACGCCCTCAGAGAACCCTTCAAAAGGAGTGGAATGCCCCCCCCCCCCTGCCAATGCAGATGCTTCAAAAGGCAGCCCAGACCGTTCCCTCTCGTGTCAAGCTGATTAAAAGGCCAAATGCTGATTCATTGAGCATTAATTTACAAGACTAAAATGCTACAGCATGAGCAGCTTATGAATTGTCAATCATCAAAAAGAACTAGACTAGTTGTGACAAAATCGTGATAAATTTTGACTTAAATTATGAACCATTTTGAGTTAAAATTTTAACAGGCTCATTTAAACAAGGTATTCTCGGCTATTGCCAAGATGCGCGGCCTTTGTTCCAAGTAAACAACGTTACTAATCCACTCATATGAATCAATTCTAGTCAATATCAGCTGGTTTAATTACAAATAAGCCTACCACCCAAATTGAGCTAATATTATTGAAAACCACGGATGCTCGAATTTTTAAAACATCAAGATTTTGGGTTTTTAACTATAAATCAAAAAATAATAAATTTTTCAAAAAGTCCTTTTAACAGTTTCTAGATATCACCATGGTAGACGTACATGCCAAAATTCAACTGATTTCATTGAAAAACCATTGATTTATGGATGTTGAAATTTTTGAAACATCAAGATTTTAGGTTTTTGGCCATAAATTGAGAAATAACAAATATTTCGAAATTTTTTTTTGCCAGCTTCAAGAAATCACTTCGACGGACGTACCTGCCAAAAATCAGCTGATTTCATTGAAAACCCAGCTACTTATGATTTTTGGTGCTTTGAAACATCAAAAATTTAGGTTTTGGGCGAAAAACGCAAAATTACATCAAGCGCAAAAAATGGCCTGGAGATACCACCCAGTCGGACCTTCATGCAAAAAATCAGCCAATTTCGTTGAAAAACCGTGGAGTACGGGCCCCGGAAAGACACATATATATATATATATATATGCGGACAGACGGACGCAAAAATGGGGTAACTGCTTAAGCTGGCCTTGGCCGCCCGCCGCTTCGGGCAGGGCGCCAGAGCTCCTCCGGCCTCCAGGCACGGGTGCTACGGCCCCTACGCTTCGCCTAGCATACTTCGTATGCTAGGCTACGCTCCGGGGCCTCCGCACCCATGCCCTCCGGCCTCCGGAGCTCTGACTGCCCTGCCCTCCGCGGCAGGCGGCCTGCGGCCGCGCAAAAATCCAATGATCATTCATAAGCAGGCGACAATTTATGACAGGAACCCTGTCACCTAGATTATTCCAGTTTTTGTTTCATCTTCAATTCTTGCTCAAATGATAAGTTGTTTGTGAACTTTACTAAATTATTTTTAAGCCTCTTACAGAATAAAACATGTCAAAGTTGATGCATGATCAGATTAAAATAAAAATTGATCACATTGCAAATGCCAGCCAAATTTAGCTAATTTTGATTTAATTTCAATTTGTATTTGTTTTTTTTTGTTACGCCTCATTTAGTAAATTTCTAATTTCATCATGCCCGAAAATTCAGATAAATTTATTCGATTTTACTTTAAAACATTTTAACACATGTTTTTTATTTTACTAGTTATATTTTATAGTCCTCTTTGTGCCAAAATTGCCGCCTGCTTATGAATGATCATTGGATTTTTTAAATGAGCCTGTTAAAATTTTAACTCAAAATGGTTCATAATTTAAGTCAAAATTTATCACGATTTTGTCACAACTAGTCTAGTTCTTTTTGATGATTGACAATTCATAAGCTGCTCATGCTGTAGCATTTTAGTCTTGTCTAGATCTTGGCCATGTGGAAGACATATTGGCTTATGACCAGAATCCCCCCCCCCCCAAGGATTCTACCGGCCAACCAAACCCGTTTTTCAACAAACCAAACCCAACCAACAATTTTGCCCCCCCCCCCAAAGGTTTTGCCCCCCCCCCCCAACGGTTTTGCCCCCCCCCCCAAATTTTGTACTAATGGTTCCAGCTTTAAGGCTTCGCAAGCAAAGCCTACGCAGTTGCTGGTCTAGTTTGTGTTCAGCTTTAAGGCTTCGCAAGCGAAGCCTACGCAATTGCCACTATACAATTTTTTTTTGACTAAGCCTAAGCCTTTTATAGAGTCAGTATACGAGCATATGAGAATATGAGTTTGGTGACCACTATCCCCCCCCCCCAAATGCCACTTGGTGGGGGGATACTGGTCATCAATCAAGGGATTTTCGCATTTGGGGGATAATGGTCATCAAAATCGGTGACCAGGATCCCCCCCCCCCCCCCCAAGTCCAAAAACACCCAAACCTCCATTACAAGTGATTGATTGTTGATTGAGAGGTAGGTGCGATACCCATTTGGGGGGGGATACTTCCCTGGGGGGGGTATACTTACGTGGGGGGGATACTTACGTGGGGGGGGGGGGGTAGAATTTTGGGGGGGGGGGGGGTAGAAGCCTTGGGGGGGATTCTGGTCATAAGCCAACATATTTTCTTTGCCACATGAACAAGTCAGTCATGCAGTCATTAAGAATTTTGCCAATCGTTGAATTTCTTAGATTCCCTCCAAGAATTCAATCACATTCAATTCGATTTTACGAATGCAACCACTTAAATCTTGCTGTCGTGCCCTAGGAAATGCGCCTGCACAGGCTTAGATGAAGTTCAGTCCTATGACAACCTAAGCATCAATTAAAAATGAGTGCAGCTGAACATGTAAAACTGCACAGTTTAGTTGCATTGAAACATTAGGTAAAGGGGTAGATGACAAAAACTAGCAAAATCTCTTTCACAAACGTGAATTGATTAAGAATATTTGCCAGAAAACTTATGAAAGCAAATACATCACCAGATGGGTCAGAAAATTTCCTAAAACACGTAATTCTTCGATTTTTGAATTTCACTTTTGTTCTAAAATGAGAACACTTCAAAGTTAACAATGTCCTGGTTTTGAACGTTTTTTGGAGGTTTATTGGAGATTTCTAAAATTCTAAGGCCAAAATCAAAATTACAGGATTTTGGTCATCTGCAGCACCTTAAGAGCTTTCGATTGATATGCATATGTCCATAGTTTTAACCAATATCCAAGGAGCTCAAGGCCATGACACGCAACCACCCAAAAACTTGATCGCCCATTCATAACTAGGGCGCTGTCGCGCCCTAGGACAAATATTGACATGCTTTTCATTTTTTACAGGCTCCACATAGGAAGGTTATCATAATTACGAACAATTTATTTTTTGAATGTTCAATTTTTCATGCGGCAATACTTAATCTTTTGATATGGCACTATACCTTGCTCGTTTCCTGTCAAACTTAATCACAATAAACTTCAGATATAGTAGTACAAACCCTGAAAAAATAAAGTTAATTGGGCATCCCTTGCTTGAGAACGAGGTGATGACATTTTGACAAATTTTAGCCAAGCCGGGCTGTAAGGTTGGCGACACGAGGCACTAACAGCCTTTGCACTGTCGCCGCAGGAGCATATCACCATAGTGTACCGAGCTGGGACCGATTTTTTCTCACGTGAATTACACCTTCTATTTTGCAGTATTTTTGTTCCAATATGGCCCCAATGATGGTGCGGGAAATATGAATAACAATTTCGAATTGATATATGCAAAAATCTGAAAACGTTTTCATGAAAAATTGGTTGAAAAAGACCAAATAGAAAATTGACTGAAAATCGGCCAGTGCAAGTGCAGTGTTAAAGCGTGGACCAGGGGGAAAATTGCTATTTTCAAATTTTTTGATTTAGTCTATTTTATCACTTTTTAGTAAAAGGTTGTTTTGTTTTTTGCATATATCAATTATAAATTATTTATTATTCCCGCACCTAGATTAGGGCCCTATGGAACAAAAATGCTGCAAATTAGAAGCTGTAATTCACGTGAGAAACAAGTATATGGCGCAAAGCGCAATAGGTGACCGCGGAGCCCATCCTTTATATGAAATTTTGTCGCTCAAAAAATCAAGTCTGTGGTTTCTCAACCAATTTCAAAAGTAAGCAAAGATTTAGAATCAACATATAAGACTTGTGAACAAAAAATCAAGTCTTCTGAGCAATTCTCAAGACTTCTGGTACTACAGCGCAAAAACCGTATATTGCAACTTTCCAGCTTTCTACCCAGAAAAGTAATGTTTCAAATGCTCCGGGACCAGCTCCACCACTCCAGATCTTTCTAAAATTTTATTACCATTAAGCAAAAAAAACTTTCCAAATCCATTGGGAATTCGCCATTTCTCAACATACCCCATTTACCAACCTTTCTACCCAAAAAAGTAATGTTTCAAATGATCCAGGACCAATTTCACCCCTCTTGATCGTTCTAAAATGTTATTAGCTTTCAGTAAAAAAAAGTTTGTCCAAATCCGTTGAGATTTCCCCATTTCTCAACATACCCCATATTTCAAACTTTCTACCCAAAAAAGTAATGTTTCAAATTCTCCGGGACTTGTTGCACCCCTCCAGGTCTTCCTAAAATTTAAATACCTTTCAGAAAAAAAAGTTTGTCAAAATCCGTTGAGAATTGAGCCTTTTACAGCATACCCAAATTTTCAACCTTTTTACCTAAAAAAGTAATGTTTCAAATGCTCAAAAACCGGGTCTACCCCCCAGATCTTCCTAAAATATGATTACCTTTCAGGAAAAAAAAAGTTTGTCAAGATCAGTTGAGAATTCGCCCGTGGACAACGTTTCCAGACACATATATTGGGCTGGCGCGAACGGAGCGTTAGCGGAGTGTCAGTGCCCAGCCCCTCTTTTCGACCCAGGTGTACGTTTTAGGGGTTATTGCTAGATCTTAAAATTGATAAGGATTTTGTGCTTCACAGAAACGTCCATTCGTTCTGATTCTTTTTGCATTGGAAAGAGCATCATCAAATTGACCAAAACTCGTGAGATTTTGCCCAAAAACGGTAGAACACAAGAGAAAATTACTCAAAACCATTTGTCAGAACTCCTTCTCCTTCTTCTTATCCTTCTTCTTCTCCTTCTTCTTCTCCGCATCTATTCAATGGCTGATAGTTGGTATTCATTTCTCCCCCCCCCCCTCCTCGGGTCCTTGGGCCTCATCATGTATTTTATTATTGGTAAATCTGAAGTTAAGCTAAGGTGACATATGCACCAGTGGTGTAGTGGTTTAAGCGATTGGACAGCTGGGCGAAACTGGCAGGTTCGAATCCTTAATAAGCATTTATTTTTATTTTTGTGTATTTAAATACTAAAAGTAGAAGAAATATCTGGTACCATCGGCAAGCCAACAAGTATATGGCGCAAAGCGCAATAGGTGACCGCGGAGCGCTTCTAACTTCACATGTAGCAACACCTGAAAATAAAGGAAAATTTTCATTGTGAAGGTGCACATTGTCTCTCAAAAGGAAAAGTCTGTGGTTTCTCAACCATTTTCAAAAGTAAGCATATATTTGGAATCGTTATATACAACTTATGAACAAAAAAACTCAAGTCTTCTGTTCAATTCTCAGCCGTTCAGCTGCTACTGATTATTGATGCTATTGTTATGCGTGAAAGTTTGTCACTCAAGATGAAAAGTATGTGGTTTCTCAACCATTTTCAAAAGTAAGCATATATTTGGAATCGTTATATACGACTTGTGAACAAAAAAATTCAAGTCTTCTGTGCAATTCTCAGCCGTTCAGCTGCTACTGATTATTGATGCTATTGTTATGCGTGAAAGTTTGTCACTCAAGATGAAAAGTCTGTGGTTTCTCAACCATTTTCAAAAGTAAGCATATATTTGCAATCGTTATATACGACTTGTGAACAAAAAAACTCAAGTCTTCTGTGCAATTCTCAAGATTAAAGGAGCTACAGCGCAAAAACGCTATATTGCAGTTTTCAAGCCTTTCTACCCAAAAAAGTAATGTTTCAAATGCTCGGGGACCGCTTCCTACCGGCGATATCTTCCTAAAACATTATTACCTTTCAGGAAAAACAAGTATATGGCGCAAAGCGCAATAGGTGACCGCGGAGCATATTTCACCTTCCACATTCACCTGTAGCAGATGCCAAAAATTGAGGAATGTTTTCATACAAGAGTGAACATTTTCTCTCAAAAGGGGTAAGTTTGTGGTTTCTCTGCCAATTTCAAAAGTAAATACAGATTTAGAATTGGTATATATGACTTGTCAATCAAAAAACCAAAGTCTTCTGTGCAATTCTCAGCTGATCAGCTGCTACTGATTATTGATGCTATTGTCATGCGTGAACGTTTGTCACTCAAGATGAAAAGTATGGGGTTTCTCAACCATTTTCAAAAGTAAGCACAGATTTAGAATCGGTATATATGACTTGTGAATCAACAAAACCAAAGTCTTCTGTTTAATTCTCAGCCGTTCAGTAGCTACTGATTATTGATGCTATTGTCTTGCATGAAAGTTTGTCACTCAAGCGGGTAAGTATGTGGTTTCTCAACCATTTTCAAAAATAAGCATATATTTGGAATCGTTATATATATATATATATATATATATATATATATATATATATATATATATATATATATATATATATATATATATATATATATATATATATATATATATATATATATATATATATATATATATATATATATATATATATATATATATATATATATATATATATATATATATATATATATATATATATATATATATATATATATATATATATATATATATATATATATATATATATATATATATATATATATATATATATATATATATATATATATATATATATATATATAGACAGACTCCAAATATATGCTTATTTTTTTGAAAAATCGTTTAAAAAAAACCACATACTTACCCGCTTGAGTGACAAACTTTAGTGGACGCCAATCGCAGCAATAATCAGTAAGCTACTGAACGGTGACAATTAAACAGAAGACTTTGCGTTTATTTGATTCACTAAAAAAACATACCGATTCTATTTTTGTATCTTACTTTTGAAAATGGTTGAGAAACCCCATACTTTTCATCTTGAGTGACAAACGTTCCAAACATAACAATAGCATCAATAATCAGTCCACACCTGAATCAGCTGAGAATTGCACAGAAGACTTTTTTTCATTGATTGACAAGTCATATAGTCCCAATTCTAAATATAGTATTTACTTTGAAATTGGCAAAAAAAAAAACCGCCGGAGTTACCCCTTTTGAGGAAAAAGCCTCACCTTTGTATGAAAACATTCCCTCAATTTTTGGCATCTGCTACAGGTGAATGTGGAAGGTGGAATATGCTCCGCGTCCACTATTGCGCTTTGCGCCATATACTTGTTTTTCCCGAAAGGTAATAATGTTTTAAAAAAAAAGATCGCGACGTAAAATTTTTACTTTTGGTAGAAAGGCTTAGAAACTTGCAATAGCGTTTTTTTGCGCTGTAGCTCCTTTAATCTTGAGAATTGCACAGAAGACTTGCATTTTTTTTGTTCACAAGTCGTCTATAACGATTGCCAATATTATGCTACTTTTGAAAAATCGTTGCAAAAACCACATCTTGGGTGACAAACTTTCAGCGCGCATAACAATACGGTGTGCAATAAGATCAGTAGCAGCTGAAACAAGCTGGGTTCGGTCACAAAAGACTTGAATTTTTTTGTTCACAAGTCGTATATAACGATTCCGAATATATACTTACTTTTGAAAAGTGGTTGAGAAAACACATACTTTTAGTCTAAAATAACAAACTTTCACGCATAACAATAGCCGTCGATGATCAGTAGCAGCTGAACGGCTGAGATGAAACAGAAATTACAGTTTTTTTGTTCATAAGTTGTATAACGATTCCAAATATATGCTTACTTTTGAAAATGGTTGAGAAAAACCACAGACTTTTCCTTTAGAGAACAATGTGCACCTTCCCGCGATGAAAAATTTTCCTTATTTTCAGGTGTTGCTAATGTGGAGCCCAAAGCGCTCCGCGGTCCCATTGCGCTTTGCGCCTGTTATTTTGGGGCTCCTCTTTCTTCTACTTTTTTAGTATTTTAAATACACAAAAATAAAAATAAATGCTTATTAAGGATTCGAACCTCCCAGTTTTGCCCAGGTGTTCATGCGCTTGACAAGTTACGCCGGCTCCATATATGTCACCTTGCACTAAGATTTCAGATTTACCAATAATAGGGGAATACATCGATGCAAGGGACCGGGGGGGAGAATGAATACCTACTATCCATCCATTGAATAGATGCGGAGAAGAAGGAGGAGAAGGAGAAGGAGTTCAGACAAATGGTTTTGAGTAATTTTCTCTGTGTTCTACCGTTTTTTTGAATACGCATTTTGAGTTGGGATAATACAATACTCTTTTTGCCAAATCGAGTCAGAACGAATGAACATTTTGTGTGAAGCGCGGCAAATATTTATCGTAAGATATCCACGAACGTACACGTGTGTGGGAGAGAGGGGCTGGGCACTGACACTCCCGCCGCTAACGTTAAGCCCCAGCCCGATGCTATGTGTCTGGAAACTGCGTTTCTCCCCGGCGGGGGCGATTCTCCAAGTGAGATCTTGACAAACTTTTTTTTTTCCTGAAAGGTAATCCATATTTTAGGAAATCTCGGGGGCTGGGGGCTCCGGTTTTGAGCATTTGAAACATTACTTTTTTAGGTAAAAAGGTTGAAAATTTGGGTATGCTGTAAAAGGCTCAAATCTCAACGGATTTTGACAAACTTTTTTTTTCTGAAAGGTATTTAAATTTTAGGAAGACCTAAGAAGGGTGCAAAAAATATTTTTTGGGTAGAAAGTTTGAATATGGGGTATGTTGAGAAATGGGGAAATTGTCAACGGTACTGAAAGCTAATAACATTTTCAAACGATAAGAAAATAGTCCCTGATAATTTGAAACATTACTTTTTTGGGTCAAAAGGTCGTGGAATGGGTCAAATAACAAATTGCCAAATCGATTTTGAAAGTTTTTTTTGCTTAATGGTAATAAAAATTTTAGAAAAGATCTAAAGTAGTGAAAACTGGTCCCGGAGCATTTGAAACATTACTTTTCTGGGTAGAAAGCTGGAAAGTGCAATATGGTTTTTGCGCTGTAGTACCCAGAAGTCTCAAATTGTGCAGAAGACTTGGATTTTTGTTCACAGCTTTATATATGTAAAAAATCTAAATCTTTGCTTACTTTTGGAGATCATTGAGACCCACAACTTAAATTTTTGAGCGACAAAATTTCGTGGCACTCCCGCCGTCACTATTGCGCTTTGCGCCCATCTGCTGTTCTCACGTGAATTACAGTTTCTAATTTGCAGCATTTTTGGCCCATAGGGCCTAATCTAGGTCCGGGAATAATAAATAATTTATAGTAATATGCAAAAAACCAAACCAACCTTTACTCAAAAATTGGTCGACTGGACCAAATCGAAAAAATTTGAAAAATCATTTCCACCTGTTCCACGTTTTAACGCCTCCGCACTGGCACTGGCAATTTTTTTAGTCAATTTTCTATTAGTCTTTTTGAGCCGATTTTCATGAAACACTTAGTTTTTTGCATATCAATTCGAAATTGTATAATTTGCACCGTATTGTGGCATATTGGAACGAAAATACTGCATAATCAAAGATGTAAATAGCGTGAGAAAAATCGGTCCACTCGGTACACTATGGTGATATGTTGCGGCGACAGTGCAAAGGCTGTGGTGCCTCGTGTCGCCAACCTTACAGCCCCGGCTTGGCTAAAAGTCCTCGAACGCAGCCTCGTTCTCCGAGCGAGGGATGCCCGATTGACTTTATTTTTGGGGTTACGTACTACTATATCTGAAGTTTATTGTTGTGAATTTTGCAGTTTTGACAGGAAACGAGCAAGGTATAGTGCCATCTTGAGAAAGGGGTTAAGTATTGCCGCATGAAAAATTGAACATTCAAAATAAATTGTTCGTAATTATGATAATAACTTTCCTATGTGGAGCATATTAAAAAATGAAAAGCCGCAGTGTCAATATTTGTCCTAGGGCGCGACAGCGCCCTAGTTATGAATGGGCGATCAAGTTTTTGGGTGGTGCATTGTCATGGCCTTTAACTTGCCTTGGATATTTGGTTCAAAACTATGGACGTATAGTATCAATCGAAAGCTCTTAACTATACCAGAATGACCGAAATCCTGTAATTTTGATTTTGGCCCAAATTTTCAGAAATTTCCCAATAGAACCTCCAAAAAACATTCAGAAAACCAGGACATTGTAACTTTGAAGTGTTCTCATTTTTAGAACAAAAGTGAAATTCAAAAATCGATAATTTTTTTTTTTTTTTGAAAATTTACTCTAACTATCATGATATATTTATTTTTTTTTTTCTGCCAAATATTTATTTAATAAATTCACGTTTGTGAAAAGATTTATTAGTTTGTCATCTACCTTACCTAATGTTTCAATCCAACTAAACTGTAGTTTTACATGTTCGCAGCTCATTAATTGATGCTTCAAG
>JASANA010009174.1:0-64991 GCA_030248095.1 Ptycholaimellus sp. GST1_10
CTGCCGGACTCCGAAGTCTACGACTATCTTCGCAAAGAAGCCGGCTGGCGACTGGCGGACCGCGTGGAAGAGATTTCCTGCTACTTTCCTTCCGCCCTTGATCTGGGAGCTGGCAAAGGCTTCATCAGTCGCGATCTAAGCCCGGTTATCTCCACAGCTTAGGCGGGCATTTGAGAAGGGCTGCAACTCTGCCGGACTCCGAAGTCTACGACTATCTTCGCAAAGAAGCCGGCTGGCGACTGGCGGACCGCGTGGAAGATATTTCCCGCTACTTTCCTTCCGCCCTTGATCTGGGAGCTGGCAAAGGCTTCATCAGTCCCCATCTAAGCCCGGTTATCTCCACAGCTTAGGCGGGCATTTGAGAAGGGCTGCAACTCTGCCGGACTCCGAAGTCTACGACTATCTTCGGAAAGAAGCCGGCTGGCGACTGGCGGACCGCGTGGAAGATATTTCCCGCTACTTTCCTTCCGCCCTTGATCTGGGAGCTGGCAAAGGCTTCATCAGTCCCCATCTAAGCCCGGTTATCTCAGCTTAGGCGGGCATTTGAGAAGGGCTGCAACTCTGCCGGACTCCGAAGTCTACGACTATCTTCGCAAAGAAGCAGGCTGGCAACTGGCTGACCGCGTGGAAGATATTTCCCGCTACTTTCCTTCCGCCCTTGATCTGGGAGCTGGCAAAGGCTTCATCAGTCCCCATCTAAAGCCCGGTTATTCTCAGCTTAGGTGGGCATTCGAGAAGGGCTGCAACTCTGCCGGACTCCGAAGTCTACGACTATCTTCGCAAAGAAGCCGGCTGGCGACTGGCTGACCGCGTGGAAGATATTTCCCGCTACTTTCCTTCCGCCCTTATCTGGGAGCTGGCAAAGGCTTCATCAGTCCCCATCTAAGCCCGGTTATCTCCACAGCTTAGGCGGGCATTTGAGAAGGGCTGCAACTCTGCCGGACTCCTCGAAGTCTACGACTATGTTCGCAAAGAAGCCGGCTGGCGACTTGGCTTCGACCGCGTGGGGAAGATATTTCCGGCTACTTTCCTTCCGCCCTTGATCTGGGAGCTGGCAAAGGCTTCATCAGTCCCCACATCTAAGCCCGGTTATCTCCACAGCTTAGGCGGGCATTTGAGAAGGGCTGCAACTCTGCCGGACTCCGAAGTCTACGACTATCTTCGCAAAGAAGCCGGCTGGCGACTGGCTGACCGCGTGGAAGATATTTCCCGCTACTTTCCTTCCGCCCTTGATCTGGGAGCTGGCAAAGGCTTCATCAGTCCCCATCTAAGCCCGGTTATCTCCACAGCTTAGGCGGGCATTTGAGAAGGGCTGCAACTCTGCCGGACTCTGAAGTCTACGACTATCTTCGCAAAGAAGCCGGCTGGCGACGGGCTGACCGCGTGGAAGATATTTCCCGCTACTTTCCTTCCGCCCTTGATCTGGGAGCTGGCAAAGGCTTCATCAGTCCCCATCTAAGCCCGGTTATCTCCACAGCTTAGGCGGGCATTTGAGAAGGGCTGCAACTCTGCCGGACTCCGAAGTCTCCGACAATCTTCGCAAAGAAGCCGGCTGGCGACTGGGGCTGACCGCGTGGAAGATATTTCCCGCTACTTTCCTTCCGCCCTTGATCTGGGAGCTGGCAAAGGCTTCATCAGTCCCCATCTAAGCCCGGTTATCTCCACAGCTTAGGCGGGCATTTGAGAAGGGCTGCAGTTTTGCCGGACTCCGAAGTCTACGACTATCTTCGCAAAGAAGCCGGCTGGCGACTGGCTGACCGCGTGGAAGATATTTCCCGCTACTTTCCTTCCGCCCTTGATCCTGGGAGCTGGCAAAGGCTTCATCAGTCCCCATCTAAGCCCGGTTATCTCCACAGCTTAGGCGGGCATTTGAGAAGGGCTGCAACTCTGCCGGACTCCGAAGTCTACGACTATCTTCGCAAAGAAGCCGGCTGGCGACTGGCTGACCGCGTGGAAGATATTTCCCGCTACTTTCCTTCCGCCCTTGATCTGGGAGCTGGCAAAGGCTTCATCAGTCCCCATCTAAGCCCGGTTATCTCCACAGCTTAGGCGGGCATTTTGAGAAGGGCTGCAACTCTGCCGGACTCCCGAAGTCTACGACTATCTTCCAAAGTAGCCGGCTGGCGACTGGCTGACCGCGTGGAAGATATTTCCCGCTACTTTCCTTCCGCCCTTGATCTGGGAGCTGGCAAAGGCTTCATCAGTCCCCATCTAAGCCCGGTTATCTCCACAGCTTAGGCGGGCATTCGAGAAGGGCTGGAACTCTGGCCGGACTCCGAAGTCTACGACTATCTTCGCAAAGAAGCCGGCTGGCGACTGGCTGACCGCGTGGAAGATATTTCCCGCTACTTTCCTTCCGCCCTCGATCTGGGAGCTGGCAAAGGCTTCATCAGTCCCCATCTAAGCCCGGTTATCTCCACAGCTTAGGCGGGCATTTGAGAAGGGCTGCAACTCTGCCGGGACTCCCCGAAGCTCTACGATTATCTTCGCAAAGAAGCCGGCTGGCGACTGGCGGACCGCGTGGAAGATATTTCCCGCTACTTTCCTTCCGCCCTTGATCTGGGAAGCTGGCAAAGGCTTCATCAGTCCCCATCTAAGCCCGGTTATCTCAACAGCTTAGGCGGGCATTTGAGAAGGGCTGCAACTCTGCCGGACTCCGAAGTCTACGACTATCTTCGCAAAGAAGCCGGCTGGCGACTGGCGGACCGCGTGGAAGATATTTCCCGCTACTTTCCTTCCGCCCTTGATCTGGGAGCTGGCAAAGGCTTCATCAGTCCCCATCTAAGCCCGGTTATCTCCACAGCTTAGGCGGGCATTTGAGAAGGGCTGCAACTCTGCCGGACTCCGAAGTCTAGTACTATCTTCGGAAAGTAGCCGTCTGGCGAGTGGCGGAGCGCGTGGAAGATATTTCCCGCTACTTTCCTTCCGCCCTTGATCTGGGAGCTGGCAAAGGCTTCATCAGTCCCCATTTAAGCCCGGTTATCTCCACAGCTTAGGCGGGCATTTGAGAAGGGCTGCAACTCTGCCGGACTCCGAAGTCTACGACTATCTTTGCAAAGAAGCCGGCTGGCGACTTGCGTACCGCGCTGGAAGATATTTCCCGCTACTTTCCTTCCGCCCTTGATCTGGGAGCTGGCAAAGGCTTCATCAGTCCCCATTGAAGCCCGGTTATCTCCACAGCTTAGGCGGGCATTTGAGAAGGGCTGCACTCGCCCGGGACTCCGAAGTCTACGACTATCTTCGCAAAGAAGCCTGGCTGGCGACTGGCTGACCGCGTGGAAGATATTTCCCGCTACTTTCCTTCCGCCCTTGATCTGGGAGCTGGCAAAAGCTTCATCAGTCCCCATCTAAGCCCGGTTATCTCCACAGCTTAGGCGGGCATTTGAGAAGGGCTGCAACTCTGCCGGGGCACTCTTCTTGAAGTCTACGACTATCTTCTGCAAAGAAGCCGGCTGGCGACTGGCTGACCGCGTGGAAGATATTTCCCGCCACTTTTCTTCGCCCTTGATCTGGGAGCTGGCAAAGGCTTCATCAGTCCCCATCTAAGCCCGGTTATCTCCAACAGCTTAGGCGGGCATTTGAGAAGGGCTGCAACTCTCGCCGGACTCCCGAAGTCTACGACTATCTTCGCAAAGAAGCCGGCTGGTGACTGGCTGACCGCGTGGAAGATATTTCCCGCTACTTCTCCTTCCGCCCTTGATCTGGGAGCTGGCTAAGGCTCCATCAGTCCCCATCTAAGCCCGGTTATCTCCACAGCTTAGGCGGGCATTTGAGAAGGGCTGCAGGGACTTGCCGGACTCCGAAGTCTACCACGATTTTTGGCAAAGAAGCCGGCTGGCGAACTGGCTGACCGCGTGGAAGATATTTCCCGCTACTTTCCTTCCGCCCTTGATCGGGAGTGGCAAAGGCTTTATTAGTCCCCATCTAAGCCCGGTTATCTCCACAGCTTAGGCGGGCATTTGAGAAGGGCTGCAACTCTGCCAGACTCCCCAAGTCTACGACTATCTTCTAAAGAAGCCGGCTGGCGACTGGCTGACCGCGTGGAAGATATTTCCCGCTACTTTCCTTCCGCCCTTGATCTGGGAGCTGGCAAAGGCTTCATCAGTCCCCATCTAAGCCCGGTTATCTCCACAGCTTAGGCGGGCATTTGAGAAGGGCTGCAACTCTGCCGGACTCCGAAGTCTACGACTATCTTCGCAAAGAAGCCGGCTGGCGACTGGCTGACCGCGTGGAAGATATTTCCCGCTACTTTCCTTCCGCCCTTGATCTGGGAGCTGGCAAAGGCTTCATCAGTCCCCATCTAAGCGCCGTTCTCTCCTCAGCTTAGGCGGGCATTTGAGAAGGGCTGCAACTCTGCCGGACTCCGAAGTCTACGACTATCTTCGCAAAGAAGCCGGCTGGCGACTGGCTGACCGCGTGGAAGATATTTCCCGCTACTTTCCTTCCGCCCTTGATCTGGGAGCTGGCAAAGGCTTCATCAGTCCCCATCTAAGCCCGGTTATCTCCACAGCTTAGGCGGGCATTTGAGAAGGGCTGCAACTCTGCCGGACTCCGAAGTCTACGACTATCTTCGCAAAGAAGCCGGCTGGCGACTGGCTGACCGCGTGGAAGATATTTCCCGCTACTTTCCTTCCGCCCTTGATCTGGGAGCTGGCAAAGGCTTCATCAGTCCCCATCTAAGCCCGGTTATCTCCACAGCTTAGGCGGGCATTTGAGAAGGGCTGCAACTCTGCCGGACTCCGAAGTCTACGACTATCTTCGCAAAGAAGCCGGCTGGCGACTGGCTGACCGCGTGGAAGATATTTCCCGCTACTTTCCTTCCGCCCTTGATCTGGGAGCTGGCAAAGGCTTCATCAGTCCCCATCTAAGCCCGGTTATCTCCACAGCTTAGGCGGGCATTTGAGAAGGGCTGCAACTCTGCCGGACTCCGAAGTCTACGACTATCTTCGCAAAGAAGCCGGCTGGCGACTGGCTGACCGCGTGGAAGATATTTCCCGCTACTTTCCTTCCGCCCTTGATCTGGGAGCTGGCAAAGGCTTCATGCAGTCCCCATCTAAGCCCGGTTATCTCCACAGCTTAGGCGGGCATTTGAGAAGGGCTGCAACTCTGCCGGACTCCGAAGTCTACGACTATCTTCGCAAAGAAGCCGGCTGGCGACTGGCTGACCGCGTGGAAGATATTTCCCGCTACTTTCCTTCCGCCCTTGATCTGGGAGCTGGCAAAGGCTTCATCAGTCCCCATCTAAGCCCGGTTATCTCCACAGCTTAGGCGGGCATTTGAGAAGGGCTGCAACTCTGCCGGACTCCGAAGTCTACGACTATCTTCGCAAAGAAGCCGGCTGGCGACTGGCTGACCGCGTGGAAGATATTTCCCGCTACTTTCCTTCCGCCCTTGATCTGGGAGCTGGCAAAGGCTTCATCAGTCCCCATCTAAGCCCGGTTATCTCCACAGCTTAGGCAGGCATTTGCGAAAATAGTATGCTAGTAGTATGCTCATCTATGGCGCCTTTCGAAACGAAAGGGTTATTCAAGTAGCATGATTGGCTTTTAGAGCCAATGTTTATCGCTAACTGTACAAAATATTTGATTGCGAGAGAATGCAAGGCATGAAAGTTGTGTTTGAGGAATACGTTGGGCACGTTCTGGAGCTGGACTTAAGCAGCGCTGCAATTGCTGCACCAAGAAGCTCCACCAGCCTTATTCCCCTTTCCAGGTCTTCTTGTTTGGGTATTTCCTCGAACTGGAGCTTAATAAATTTCCAGATTAGCTTGCGATGAAGAAGAGTTGGAGCTGCGAGAGAACTCAGTAGACTTAATCTTGTCCAGTCTCGCTGCACACTGGATCAATGATCTTCCTTCCTTCTTCAAGCGTTGCTTCAAATCGCTTAAGCCCGATGGTTAGTTTCACAACTCCGCTCCATTTTTTTACCATTTACTAAACAGAGCTGATTGATGTAGATCAATCGTATCCAATTTACAAACTGCAACAATCTGGTCAATCAGCTTAACCAATTAAAATAGTTTGACTAAGATAGTGGTGTTAAAATTTCTAAATAAAGCATCTATTAGCAAAGGACATAAAGCTTCTAAGCCTGTCCTTCTTATATGAATCGGAAAAATGACTTTGAAAATGAACAGGGCCTCTAATATGCGTTCTACTTGGTGGTGATACGTTATACGAGCTGCGCGTGTCCCTTCAACTGGCCGACATGGAACGCAAGGGCGGCCTTTCGCCCCACATTTCACCCTTCACCAAGGCACATTTCACCTTTCACCTCCAACTCCACCTTCCACACCTTAGTCTTCTTTTAGAGCCAGGACTTGGCTGGCCTCATGTCCGGCGCCGGCTTCCAACTGCTTACGCTGGACCAGGAGGAGATTGTTATCGGATATCCTGTTCCTTTACGCTTGACAGACTACAGGGCTTCCTTTACGGAAGGAGTGCGGGACTGTAGGACATGGTGAGCCTGATGTACGACCTGCAGGGCATGGGCGAGTCAGCTGCTGCCTTCACCCGCTGTCACCACCTCTCCAAGGAGATCATCATTGCTGCTCAAGCTATATATCAGGTTTTTTGCGCGGCCGACGGCCGCCTGCCGCGGAGGGCAGGGCAGCCAGAGCTCCGGAGGCCGGAGGGCATGGGTGCGGAGGCCCCGGAGCGTAGCCTAGCATGCGAAGCATGCTAGGCGAAGCATAGGGGCCGTAGCACCCGTGCCCGGAGGCCGGAGGAGCTCTGCGCGCCCTGCCCGAAGCGGCGGGCGGCCAAGGCCAGCTTAAGCAGTTACCCCATTTTTGCGTCCGTCTGTCCGCATATATATATATATATATATATATGTGTGGTTCCGGGGCCGGGCCTCCGCGGTTTTTCAACGAAATTGGCTAATTTTTTGCATGAAGGTCCTTCTGGGTGGTATCTCCAGGCCATTTTTTGGGATGGGCGTAATTTTTCGATTTTCGCCCAAAACTCAATTTTTTGATGTTTCAAAGTACCAAAATTCATAAATAGCTGGTTTTTCAATGAAATTGGCTGAAATTTTGCATGAAGGTCCGCCTGGGTAATATCTCCAGGTCATTTTTGGTGCTTGGCGTAATTTTGCGTTTTTTTCCCAAAACCTAAAATTTTGATGTTTCAAAGTACCAAAATTCATAAATCGCTGGTTTTTCAATGAAATTGGCTGAAATTTTGCATTTTTCCTCCTACCGCCCCATCTCCCTACTCCCAGCCCTTTGCAAGATTTTTGACAAGCTGCTTTCACACCACCTGCGAAGACAGCTGGAGGACATCTGGCGGCTGTTCCCTGCAAACATGCATGGGTTCAGACCATCCCGTTCCACAACCTCCAATCTCCTCGCTTTCCAAACCTATCTGCATGAAACGTGCAGCTCAGCCGCATTTGTGGACATTATCTTCATTGATTTCAGCAAGGCATTTGACAGGGTTGGGCACGCTAAGCTTCTTCACGTCTGCTCCATGCTTGGCTTCGACGAGGAGCTAGTCTTCTGGCTGCAGAGCTACTTGCAGGGGCGCAGCTGCAGGGTCAGAGTCGGCGACTCACTCTCCGACAGTTACCAGGTGTCCTCTTCAATTGTGCAAGGTGGATCAGCTAGCCCGACGCTTTTCAATGTCTTCATGCTCCCTTTAGCATGGCGCCTAAATCAGGTCCCCAATCTGAGCACCTACTTCTACGCGGATGACATCCGCCTTGCCTCTGCCTCGCCTGCTGCACTAAGAGCGGGACTGGCGGTGCTGGGAGAGTGGGCAGGGCAATGGCAGCTACCGGTGGCGGCAGAGAAGTGCTCTGTCATGCGCGCATGAAATTTGATTTCAATGCCCTAAATCGATGCACTGGCCTCAAATACACCCGAAAATATCATTATTATGCATAATTATGAATATTTTTGAATTTTGAATTTTTCAATCATTTTCTCAGTTTGAGACTAAAATGGTCAAGAAATGAAAAATTTTTAAAATTCAAAAATATTCAAAATTACGCATATAAATGATATTTTCGGGTGTATTTGAGGCCAGTGCATCGATTTAGGGCATTGAAATCAAATTTCAAGACAAAAAAAATTTTGGTCACTTTGGGCCTATGTTATAACATAGGGCAAATTTTGGACTTGCCGTCATACTTTGGACAATTTTCAAAAAATAAATTGAAGACTCAGTAATTTTTCTTGGTAGATACTTGCATAAGGCTTAGGGTAAGCTGCTCACAAAAGGAAACCGGGAATTATGGAGATCCAGTTGAGCAGGAAGTTTTTTGGCACCAAAATTTGTCCCTTGCAAAACTGGCCTATGTTATAACATAGGCCAAATTTGGAAGCTGACGTAAAAAAGTGAAAATATTCTTTTGGGCTCACCTTCATTTTTAAATATCCTTATGTTTTCTAGACCAAAATTTCATGAGAAAAACGAAAATGATAGTTTCGAGGGCGAAATTAATACAAAAATTTTGAGAAATCTTCTATTTTTGACAAAATTGGCAAAATCGAGTTTTTGCAAATTGATGAGATTCTTGCGGTTTTCTTCACACATAAATATTTTTGAGCAGAACAAAGGGCACAGTGATCTTTGATAGATTGTAAGGTTTCGATTGATAGCCATTATGCCTATACTTTGACTTTAAAAACCTGAGAAATCGGGCTTTATTTGACAGCAAGTACCTAAAACGCAAATTTTGCCAAATTTTCGACCTCCCTTTACGTTTGGAGCTGTTGCGAGCCCATTTCTGCATATTATTCGCCCAAAATTGGTGGAGTTACATAAAAATGTATGGAGATTCAGATTCTGCAATAAAAAAGGGGGGTAAAAAATTTCATGTTCACCCGATTCTTGCTCCTCTCATAAAACGCCTCTTAAGCGTAGCAGCTAGAGCATCTCCAATACCCTACAGGAAATAGAGAACTGTGAGTCAGCAAGGGCTCCACCCAACTTAATCCTAGCCACTATACCAGAATCCCCAGCAAGACTGGTCTACATAAAATGGGCTGCTATAATGCTACATTGCTGCTCTGTCTCATTTTAGGCTGAAAATGTTGGCTGTCAAGTGGATGATTGTTTGGGAAAAGATTCTAGGCAGCTCCGTTCGTAATGATAAAAGGGTCTTACAACGTTGTCCCATCAGCCAGCCTGGTACAGCTCGGCGGAAGGAGTAAGGAGCGCTGATTTCTTAGAAACAGCCTTTCTTCATTCCAATTTCTTTGTCAGATGTGAAAGAGGAGGAGGCCGAGGAGGTGTTCGAAGGCTACTGTATCGACCTCATCAAACTGTTGGCCGAGAAGGTGCCGCTGGAGAACTACCAGATCCGACTCTCCAAGGACGGCCGCTACGGCTCCATCAACTCCGACGGCTCCTGGAACGGCATGATTGGAGAGCTTCTCAATGCCGTCCTCCCTCCCTCCATCACCTCCTTCACACCATCTCTCCGCCTCCATCACACCTTTTACAGGACTCCCATATGGCAGTGGCACCGCTGACGATCAGTCGAGCTCGTGAAAGGGTTGTGGACTTCTCCAAGCCCTTCATGACCACCGGCATCTCCATCATGATCAAGAAGCCGGACAAGCAAGAGTTCTCCGTCTTCTCCTTCCTCCAGGTTGCGTCAAGGCTGATGCCGTAAAGCGAAGGAAGAGAAGGTAGGCAATGATTGCAGCCGTTGTCCTCAGAAATCTGGATGTACATCGTCTTGGCATACCTCAGCGTTGCGGTGGTCACATTCCTCGTCTCCCGCTTCAGTCCCTACGCCTGGCGTGTGGAGGAGAGGAGTGAGGGTGGCTTCACCGTCGCCAACGACTTCTCATTCTGCAACTGCCTTTGGTTCTTCTTTTCTTCGTTCTTCCCCGCCTTCTTCCATGAATCCGATTTAATGACAGGCTGACACTGGCAGCATTTTTACGGCAGTGCACTGACATTTTTCCTCGGTTCCATTTTCCCCCAACAACCTTCCTGATAGAATTGAAGCGATTGAAGGTCGCTTAGCGGACGCATAACCAGCGGCGTTTGGTGGCTTTTCAGCTTGATTATGGTGAGTTCTCAAACTGAAAAGCAACTGGACGGCCGGCAGTTATTCAGGTGGTGTCTTATACAGCCAATTTGACCGCCTTCCTTATCCTGCAGAACAGTCCGCCAATGGAAGTAAGCTGAGTTTTGCAGGGAAAAATGAAAAACGGCATGAATGCAGGCAAGCATTGAGTCAGTGGATGACTTGGCGAAACAAAGTAGGGTGAAGTTCGGCGTCCTTGGTGGCGGCTCCACCGCAGCCTTCTTCCGCGTATCTTTCTTATGCCCTTGAAAATTCCTGCCAGCCTCTTCTTTGCTACTCTTCCCCCCTTGACCCTTTCTTTGACCCATTCTATGGTGCGTAGAAGCTAGTGGTCCACTAGTAGGACTCCACGGTGCAACTGTACCAACGCATGTGGCAGCATATGGTGTCCCAGGTGCCCAGTGTCTTTGTCAGCTCCTACAACGAGGGTATTCAAAGGGTCCGTCAGTCCAAGGTGAAGCACCTTTTTTCTCAACTCGCCGTGAAGACAATCGCGGATTTCTTAAGGGTCGCTATGCCTTCCTCTTGGAAGCGTCGGGGAACGAATACGCGAACAGCCGCAAGCCCTGCGACACCATGAAGCTCGGCGAGAACCTCAACTCCTTCGGCTTCGGCGTCGCTACTCCTTTCGGCTCCAGCCTCAAGTATCCGCCTTTTTACCATTTCACCTTCTTTATTCCAACTGTGCGCTAGAGGAACCGCATTAACCTGGCCATCCTGGAGCTTCAGGAGCGCGGGGAGTTGAAGAAACTGGAGAACAAATGGTGGTACGACCGCGGCCAGTGCGATCAAAGCACCCCGCTCCCTGTTCACACTTTCTTGCTAGCTCGCCTTTGTCCAGAAAGACAGCTAGCATAAGCAGTTGAGAAGATAGTCATAATGAAGAGATTGCAGGAGGGTAGGATGCTGAGACTCAACCTGTCGATGGTGGGCGGCGTATTCTACATTCTCGGCGCCGGTCTAGCCATAGCGTTGATGAGTGCCGTGCTGGAGTTCCTCTTCCACTCCTGCACGGAGGCTCGAAGGAACAAGGCACTCTTTCTGCCCTCATACCAACCTTATTGTCCTTAGCGGATGTCATTGGCAGAGAGGCATCGGCTCTTCCATGCGGACTCAGCTTCACCGCTCCATGCGTGCTGAGAAGGCAACTGAAGGTCAGCCCACGAATTCTCCCCAAAGCTTCAGCCTTTCAGCAAATATGCAAAGGTATTTTTGGGAAAATTAGAAAAACTAGACAATTCTGTAATCATTTAAGTTTTGAATTCAAATTAAAGGAAGTGGAATTTAATGCTTAATATTGCAGGCCTCATAGAAAGCAGCTGATTGCTACACACTGCCGTCGATTTCGCATTTATAGAATGTCCTTTTCATTCCGCTGCTAGTTTCAGCTAACCATTGATCCACTTTTGCTTTCTCATATTTTAAATTTATGACCAGAAAGATACTGGCTAATGATCCCAATGATCCCAAAGATACTGGCTAATGATCCGTACCGCCAACTCCCATTATTCAGTCGCCAACACTTAATTGTCATCAAGCAGTTTCTCACTAGTTTCTCTCCAAGAAAAGAGAAAAAGAAATGGATACACATTGAAGATGCTTATCGCACAATCATATGACCCCCTAGCTCATTTCAAATCACAAGCGAGCCAGTGAAGCATTGAGTATGGCGACAGAAGTTGGAGAAAATGTAGAGCTGGTGTCGGAGGAGGCAGAGTTGGGCCAGTGCATCCTGTGCCCTGGCCAGGACAGTCAGCGCTATTTGGACTTTGCTGCCCAGTACGAGGTTTGGCCTTTCTTTCCCTCCCTCCCTCCGCTATGGGCCAGATGGAAATGCGAGCATTGCAGCATGCCATCCAGCACAAGAAGGCGGCGGGTAGCAAGCTGGCGGACAGTCGGTGGATGAACGACGCTTTTCCTGTCCCTCTCCCCTCCAATGCCGCCTCTTCTGCGCCTCCTGCTCCGGAGGAGCCGACAGAGGAAGAGCCGAAAGCCCCTGAAACTTCTGCGCCAGCCAAGCCGTCCATTCTTGAGGTCCCTTCCTCATGGAAAAAATGTTGCTGCCCATAAAAAGGCTGGTTTAGACAATTCTGTCGAGCCTGTCGACGGGCTCTGGGCCGGGGCTGGAGTCGTTGAAGTCGGCGGTGGCGGAGAAGTCGAAGGAGACGCCGCCCACGCCCACCACCGCTCCCACAGCCTCCACCAGCGCTCCCCCACCCGACCTTCACCCAGAGCTCTCCAAAGGCCTCTATATGCCGAAGGCCATGAAGGCTCGCAATGAGCGCCTCGAGCGCGCCTCCCAGCCCTACCTACGCAAGCTCGACTTCGACGGCAAAAATCCTCCCATCCCCTTTCGACCTCCAGCACAGCGTCAAAATCGTCGACAACCAGGCATCAAATTCATTTATCCCCCCGCTTCCATTCATTCTATTTTGAATCTCCCTTCGTCTGGCCTTTTGATGTATGAAAGAAGTTGATTTGAGTGCGTCGACAGAACCATGTTCGGCAGAAGATATCGGTGGAGAAGATCCCGGGGACGGCGGGCGGGAAGCAGGCTCAAATGAAGCCTCGACTACCGCCCCCTGCGCCCCAAGGAGGCTCCACTCTCACCAGACCCCCGCCCCGAGTTCTCTCCGTCTCTCCACCTCCTAAGCCTCTCGGTTCCCCATTTTACCTCTCTCATCTCATCCTCACATTTCTTGTCTCCCTGTACAGACCCAGAAGTGGAGAGACTAAAGAGCCTCTACGAAGCAGGCTTGCGGCGTGCTTTGAGGAGCGCTCTCAACGACGGCCTTCTTCGCTGCTGCTTCAGCGGTTGGCTTTCCCAGTTTTACTGTGCAGCGCTGATGATGTCTAGCTTCAGAGGACGGGGAGGAGGAGTGCGTAGCGGAGTTCAGGGCTGAGTCTGAACAGAAAGAGGAGATCCGGGTGAGAAGACATCTTGATGAGGATGTGATAAAGAAGTCTGGCGTTGTGCAGAGGCACCTGGAAGAGCACTTCGAAAGCCTGCGCTGGACCTGTTTGCAGTGCGACGAGTGTTCTACCAGCGATCGAGCAATGCATCTCAGAGAATTGCACAACATCAAGGCTTGCTTTTATTATGCCCAAGCATTTCATTTGAATCCATTTCCGCCCATTTCAGAAAACGATTCCAAAAGAGCTACTATTGGACGGGGTCTTTTTCAAGGACTCTGAGGCGACCTTTTGGACCGGTACTCAGCTCTGGTCGCCCCTTTTGTGGAATTGAAGCAAAATACCATCACAGATCTGCTGCGAACTATGGAGGCCGCCTTTCCAGCCGCTGTGAAGGAGGAGGAGAGTTCGGCCTCCAACCAGACACCATCTCCAGAAGCCAGGCAGGTGCCTAGACGGGTGGCCAGCGAGCCTCCCTCATCCTCCTCTCCTAAGGTTCCTCCTTTCGCCTCCTCCTAGATTAAGATTGACAACAACTTCCGCCCACAGATACTGCGAACAGCCCGAGTGCCTTGGTTGGCCAGCACGAGTGAGGAGGCTCCTCCAGCCCCCGCCGCTCAACCAGCGCCCAGTCCAGCCCCACCTCGAGCGCCTCAACCGCCTCCGATTGAGGTCTCCTCACTCAGCCACCTTTGTGCCGGCTGGCATTATCCAAGCCTCGTTTAGGAGGCAGCGGGGCCGTCGCGGGGCAATGATGAGGAGGTGGTGGAGGAGAGCATGGAGGCGGAGACGCTGAGCGACGAAGACGATTCCTTCTCCCGCGAGGACGCCAATGACGTCCTCATTGACGGCCCACCCTCCACCAGTGCCCAGCGTCCTTCCCTCGCCTCTGAAGAAGCCAGTCCCCGCCCTCAGCCCAGACCTTTGCCCCTGTCAACTCCTGCACCGGTTCCTACCCCAATCTTCCGAGTCTTTCCCTCCCTGAGCAGAAGCGCATTGCTAGCCGTCGCGCATTGCCCGAATGCCCAGCTGGCTCTCTGAGCCCTCCACGCCGGGGCCAGTCCGAGAGACTGCCGCCGTTCCTAGACCGCCTCGCCTTCCCTTCTCCACCAGCAGCGAAGTTGCCTCCCGCCATCCTCCCTTGACAGCTGAACTAGAAGCCTGGGAGGATTGTAGGCTGAGGAAGGGCGAGAGGAGGAGCGAGGGGTGACGGTGAGCGGAGTGCGGCGTCCCCCGTCGGTGGAGCAGGTGAACATGACGGAGGAGGAGGACGAGGATGACCTGGACCAGCTGGAGGAGGATGAGGACGAAGATGATGACGAGATTCATGCTTCAGAGGCTGTCCCACTGGAGCAAGCGCTTGCTTCACTTGCTTGACATTGCTTTTTTGTATTTTGGCCAGTTTTTTTTGCGAAATAAAGAAATCTGGGGAAAACTTCAACAAATTTGGCGAAACGAATGTGACTTGGCAAATATCATGACTCCAACTGCTGTTCCTGCACTGAAAGCGCGTCCATGCTTTTGGGCATTGCACGGGCCTTGAGAAGGTAGCGAAGACTGTATAGGTTACTGTCAGCCCTAAAATTAATGTTCCGAATTTTGATTAGGCAACATAAGTTGAGAAAAGGGCACAGCTTGGCGATGGGAGCGTAGCGATGCTCGATTAGCTGATGCAGCGCACATAATTCTGGCTTCCCACTCCATCTTTCCTTTATTTCTCGGCCGTGTGCATATAGAACAGCCTGACAAACGCTTCATCTAATTTTGCAATTTTTTGAATTTTACTTACAGACTTTCATTTTTAGTCTTTGAATAAAGAAATTTAGATTTGGAAGCGGTAAAAGTTAATTTTTTTGCGCTTCCATGGGGTACCACTTTGGAAGTAAATTTCTCTAGGTAGGTAGAGAAGAGAGCTGATTTTGTCACACAATGTAGGCGTATCCTTGCTAAGTAAGTCTATTAATTTGAGAAAATAATATTCAAATTTAGGTTTAAAAGAATACTGCCCCATGATTTTGCACAGCAAGCTTTGTTGTGTCTTTCTTGGTTCAAAGTTAGCAAAAAGAGCGCAATGAAAGAACCTGCAAGAAGTGGAGGTAGAAGTGAAGATGTGGGGTTTGGCCCAGAACTTCGTTCTCAGCCATCCAGATTAGCAAGCGCTCCACGTAGACCATGGGTAGTCCCTGCGCTATCACCTCCACTGCAAAGTTTCACACGCTCCTACCTTCTACTCTTTCAGGTTTCAGGCTCCACTCACCCTGGTCCTGAGGAATCTGCTGGAAGACCTCCCGAATGAGTGAACTCTGATTCAGCTTCAATGCCGCCAGAAGTGCGGCGCCGTACTCAACCTGCCGCAGCTTAAAAAGACACCCTTCTATCTTCACCTCTTATGAGAGATTAAAGAGAGTCAAACCTGAGCTCGAACGGCATGTGGCGTGATGTCCGCTTCTAGCTGGAACGGATCGAACATCAGGTTCGCGTCCAGTGAGTACACCAGAATCCCTAATATCACCATTCTTTCAGTTTTCAATATCCAATTAAAAAGTTCTATCGTTTCTTAATTTTGCATTAGACAAAAAGGAAAACTATGAAGGCGAGAGTAAAGAATGTACCTTCGCTGGTAGCGGCGGCCCAAGCTCTGCCGGTGGGTGAGTAGGCGAGGCCTTGGAGACGAGCCTCAGGTCGATGGGCTCTGGTGGAGGCGTCGCCGTGTCGTACGCCGGCCATTTTGAGCTTTGCCTGTCCGTCCTCCTCCTCATCGTCCTGTCCCAGAGGTCCGAACTCTGAGAGGCGTCTTGGGTCGTAGTCCTCGGCCACGGCATCCAGGCTGTAGTTGCTGCTGAGCGTGAACTTGCGGAGGAGGAGCTGGGCGGGGACGCTGTAGAGGCCCAGATGCGCCGATTGGCCGCCGGCGATGATCACCTCTCCGTCCGGCGAGAACTCGAACGTGGTGAAGGACCTGTGGACGATAAGAAGTGAGGGGAACGAATAGGTTTGGGGAGAAGAAAGGGGAACTTGGACTTTCCCGAGGTCTGAGCCTTCACTTGGTCCTCCTCGCCGCGCCCCGGCTCTAAGTCCAGGCTGCACTCGATGGAGCCTATCTCGCTTCCTGTCTACAAATGCTAACCAAATGCCTTAACTTAAGCTGCAAGACTTGAAGGTGTTGATGACCTGCCAGTCGTAGAAATGAATCTGCGAGTTAAGACCGAGAGCAGCCACGATTTTTCCGTCTGGCGAAAAGCGAGTGCACATGCCTGCAATTATCCAGCATAGGAAAGGACTAAGCATCTAGGCGGGGCAACCTTCAGAAGGTAGGCCGAAGGGCTCAGGGCGAGCTTTGCCCTCGAAGACCTGCCAGACGCGAAGGGTGGAGTCCCAGGCGGTGGAGGCGAGCTGGTTGTAGGCGGCGTTGAAATGGAGGCCAGCCACGGGAGCCTCGTGCCCACTCAGGACATCCAGCAGCCGCCCGCTCTGTAGGCTCCAGAGGAAAATGTCGAAGACGTCGGCCGCCCCAGCCGCCACAACCTCCCCGCTCCCATCCACCGCTAGACAGCTCAGCTGCACTGGCTCCGGCGTCGTCAGAGTCTTGAAGTTGCGCAGGCTGCAGAGGGACTGATTGAGGGTGAGGATTGAGAGAGGAGGAGCGAAGGGGTCTGGGTACCGTTTCATGTCGAAGGCGCGGATGGAGCCGTCGAGGGAGGCTGAGAGGACGGCCTTCCCGCCCTGCGTCCAAGCTACACCACAGATGGGCCCCGTGTGCTCCGTGAACGTCGCTGTGCAGAAGCCGGTACGTGCCGACCAAACTTTCACCTACAACCCAACACACTGTAGCACAATTGTCTTTTATGAGCTCTTGGCAAGCTCATCAGATCTTTGAGAGTTTATCTCTTAGCCTTCACAAGTTCAATGCTAGGGCAAGGCCATAAACAAACCTTGGAGTCTTGACCGCCACTGGCAATGTGGAAGGCGTCCGGGCTGTAGGCAAGGCAAGTGGTGTTGTGGAGGTGGCCCTGCTCCTTCATTACGAAGGTCTCCGACTGCCATTCCCAGACGACCAACTGTCCCTTTCCCTCCTCCCCGCAGGCCAAGCCAATCCAGTCCCCGCTCCCGTTCAGCGATATGCCCAGTATGCTGGTGTCTGAGACACTGCAAGTTTCGCTTTCGTTAGTGATGGAGAAATGATTGGACAGGAAACCTGAGATGGTGTATGAGGTTGAAGTCGGGCATTTCATGCAGGGTGAAGGAGCCATTGGAGAAGCCAGCGACGAGCAATTTCGTCTTCGGTTCCCATGCTGCGCAGGTCAGCTTTGCCTCGGAGCTTTGCAGAACTTCATGATAGCGGTACCTCAAAACAGGAATTCCTCTTCATTTGTATTCACAGGAATCGAATCCTGCCGGGCAATCTTTGAGAAGCTGATCTTTTTCACTGATTCCTCCATTTCCTCTGCCTCCTCTCCTGATTCTTCCTCTGCATCTTCTTCTCCTTCTTCCTGCATCGTTGTTGACTTTTCTTGATTATGTATAGCTTAGAAGAAGTACTGGCATCATCAGTGGGCCCTTGTGGTGACGCGAGGTGGAGCATCGGACTAGATCATCGTCGCTCAAGTTGCACTCCCAGTGAACCAGAGAACCACGCTTGTCCAGCGTCAGCAGCTGCCATTCATTCAATGTCATTCATATCCAGAGGCGAGGGGCAAAGAACCTCATAAGAGTGGTTGAGAAAGAAGGTGGCGACAATGGATCCGGTGTGACCGCCGATGGAGTACATGTAGAGGTTCTTGTAGGCCTCCGCCCCAACCACCACCGTCTTCAGGTCGCTGCAGCCCACAGCCAGCAGCCTCAATCCAGCCCCATCTACTTTCCGCTTTCACCCTTAGCCATAAACTGAAACCGAGAGTCCGGTGACCAAGCAAGAGCGCTGGTGGTGGCCTGGGAGGCGTGATAGGTGGCGAGGAGAAGGAAGGGGTTGTACTGGCGAGACTCCGCTCCGGGTGCAGAGAACAGCTGCACATCTGTGTCTCGGCACACCGCGAACTTCCTGCAAACGAGAGGATGGATAACGAGTGAGTGTGAGAAGGAGGAAAGAGGATGGTGCTTACTTGCCGTCAGGACTGAAGCGTAGGTCACGGACGCTGCGGTTGAAGCGGTGGCGGTGCAGAATGCTGCGGCTGAGCAGACTTACGTAGAACGCCTCTCCCTCTGCACAGATCAATATTACCCCATCTGCCATGTTGGCTCTATTTTTTCTACTTTACCAGCAATCAAACATTTTGCTAATAAGTTTAGCGAAAGTTAAGTTCAGTATGGGAAAAGAACTTTCGTTAACGACGATAAGAGCGTTTCCAGCCGGACTCAGAGCAATGAGGCGGATGTCGAACTTGGACTCCACAGGCAGCGTCTCAGATCCATTGCTGCAACAGTTGGCATTATGTCTTTGCCTTAGTCTAATTCTTCTTGCTGTACTTCTTCAGATCGTAGAGAGTGATGCGATTGCCCACTGGGCTGAACAGCGTTGTGCCATCGGGTGAAAAAACAATGTTCCCCTTCTTGTACACCGTCCCGAGCAAATTTGAAAACTACAAATTTCAGATCAGCTAAACCGTCAATTCGAACCACAACTCAGCTCACCTTGTAATTGATTCGCATAGCTGGATTAGGCAAAGGGTAGGGCGAAATTTAACGGTCTCTTTCATTTCATAAGGCGTTTTGCGCAGATTGTAGAACTCGCTTCAGCCAGCAAGCGCGCAGTTTTGTTAACCTGTACTGGCGCCTGTTATCTCTTTCAAGCATTGCGCGAGCGTTTACCCCGTTTCTTGTCTTCTGGCCAATTGCAAAATTGAGAATTGTGCCTTGATAGAAGAGGCCAGAGGATGGAGAGCGAGGATGGAAGCCAAGCGACGAGGAGTGAAAGGGAGGTGAAGTACATCCTGCAATACTTCCCGCTGCGCTGTCGTGCTGAGCCAGCCCGTCTCATCCTCCACGCCGCTGGCGTTCCATTCCAAGACCAGCGAGTTCCCCTTGAGGTTCCACCTCCTCCTCCCCCACCCTGAAAGAGTAAGGCTGAGCTGGAAGGAATGGCCGGAGCTGAAACGCAAGATGCCGATGGGCCAGCTGCCGGTGCTGGAGGTGGTGGGGAGCGGAGCGCAGCTGTGCCAGGGGACGGCCATCGCTCGCTTCCTGGCCAACGAGGTGGGGCTGGCGGGGCGGGACAAAGTGGCCAGGGCCAAGGCCGACATGCTCGTAGATGGCGTCTACTCCCTTTGGCCCCCGCTTCGCCCCGTCTACCTCGCCAAGTTCAACAAACAGCCTGAGGTTCAGCAAACACTTTCTCTTGGCAGAGCGAGTGCAGTCCAACTGATGGTTTGCAGAAGGAGAAGGAGGCGTGGGCAAAGTTCAAGAAGGAGCTGTTGGAGCCGTTCCTGAAGCAGTACGCGGGCTTTGTGGCCGATTCCCCGAGCGGCTTTCTCGTCGGTGATGAGGCGAGGCTCAACTTCACCTCTTTAGAATGCTTGGAGGAGAAGCGTTTGTGTTTCTAGCTGACATGGGCGGATTTGGTGCTGGCAGAATTCCTGGACAACATGGACACCTGCTTTGACCCCACCGCACTCAACTCATCACCCACACTGCGTCTCTATGTGGCCAAGGTTTGCCCAGCAATTATTATGCGTTAACTCATCTTCCTTTGACAGTCAAAGGGTAGTCAGATACGCATTCGGTGTATATGAACTACTATATTTGGCCTTCTTCATTAATCGAAAAGTAACAAGAGCAAGAAGAAAAGCCAAAACACCATTGTTCATTCTCAGCTGCAAAAATTGGGGCAGAATTTTAAAATTGTAGGATTTTGAAGCTGAAAGTCGATATGTCGGATAAAAATATGGCATGTTGCCGACTGTTGAGAAAATTTAATTAAAGATATTCGATTCGCCCGGCGTCAAGGAGCATGTGAAAAGTCGCCCACTTGACATGTTCTAGTCTGCTTTTTACTTTCAGCCCTACTGTGATTGACAAAGACTATGTGCTGCTGTGAGATGAATGATTTGTTGGTTTGGCTGTTGAATTCGATCTAAATTCTTGTTACGATTTTACCACCGCTCTATGAATGATATAGCTTCCGATTGTTAGAGTTTTGTCAACAAACGCAATCCAATACCATAGTCATTGTTGTATTATCAGTATAATCGCACAGCATATTCCACTAGTAGTTGTAGATGTATTTCTTTGCTCTTAGTTCGGCTCATTTCAAATTAGGGGGAAAAGATCCATTTTGGCTTGCCGATGATACCAGATATATTTTGAATTCTTCATCCCCACAAACGGCAAATGAATTCCCAGAACATTTCGCAATTTGAAAAAAGGCTGCTCTATTGTGTGCAGTTAAAATTTTTCCATTAAGTGCAACAAAGGATTTTCAAATGCGCGGCCGAGAGCTGATCTCAGCCCGTTTGCAGTGCGTTTGAACAGCGCACGCCCCCAGCCCCCACTCCTCTCCCCTCCCCTCCCTGCACAGGCAACTTCTTCCCCTGCGCACCTTGCCCAATCGCCTCCTCCATCCTCCTCCAGAAGAATGCTAGCAAAGAAATAGGCAAGATGCGGGACGGCCCAGAGTCCCAGGTGACCCGCTTGGAGCGCGAGAAGTTGGAGGCATGCTTTGCACGGCGTCAGGCAGAGGCCCAGCTTCGTCGTCTACAACTCCAACTGAAGGCAGCCGAGGTTCTCCGCCTCTCTCATCCAGCTCTTTCTTCTCTGCCATGAGAAGAGGAGGGCAGAAGCGTTGTGGGGCCTGCCTGGACTGCGAGCAGCGAGCGTTGCCGGTGCTGTGCGAGCGGGAGCTGCGTCTGGAGGGCTCCGCCGCCCCGCTACGGGCTCCGGCCAGCAGCAAGTGCCTCCATCCCTTCCTCCCTCCTCAGTGTAGGAAAGGAATTGTACAGGGAAAGTCTAGCCAAGCGCCTGGCGGATGAGCAGGCCCGTGTGGCCGCCCTGGAAAGGGAGCTGAAGCGAAGGGAGGCTGAGAGTGGCGCCAATCGGCTTCTCGACAAAGATCGCGTCATTGTTCAGCTCCAAAAAAAGGTTTTGCTCCTATTCATCAACACCTATCTTGCCATTTAGCAAGGAGCTACCCTTTCAGCGAAGTAGAAAGGCAAGTATGAATCTGCATGACTGACTGCAGATATCGGAGCTGGAGAAGGGGGGCTACGTGGGGCACCCCTCCAACGAGCTCATGGACCGCATGGGCGACATTGAGCGCGAGCTCAGCTTCCTCCGACAGGTTAACAACCTCCCCTCAACTCTATTGTAGTAAACGCCAACTACTCTTTCACATAGTAAAAGAAGCGACTGGTGGAGGAGAACAAAGGCCTTCGCCTGGACGCCGGCTCGCGGGAGACGAATCTTCTCCGCTGCGAGCGCCAGCTTGCCCAGGAGTCCGCCGAACGTCGTCGCCTCCAATCCCTCCTCAACTCCCCCAACACCAACACAGCCAATCCCGCCAGCTCCTCCAACCCAGCCCACTCCTCCAAGCCCTCCACCTCCCAGCCCAGCAGCAACAGCTCCTCCAAAGGCATCCTCAAGCGCGCGGCCAGCGAAAACTGCCTCCTCGCCGCCTCCGCCACTCCCACCAGCACCCGCTCACCTCGCCGCACCACGGCCACACCAGCTCGCAGCTCCAACCCCTACTGCCAGTCCTGCCACTCCCTGCGCCGGCGATTGGAGCTCGCCCAGACTCTCGCAGGCAGGAAGGAGCCGAAAAGGACGGGCCCACCCGGCCTTCCAAGAGGCGGCACATTCCCTAGAGCCCCTCGCTTTGCCTCCCCTGGCGCCAAGACCCCCAAGAGGACTCCCGCCAGTGCGCCCTCCATACCCGGCCGCTCCGCCGTCTTCGCTTTCGACGACGACGAGGAGGACCTGGACGCCAAACTCCTGGCCAGCCGCAATCGCAAGGTTCTCTCCTGCCTTTCCTGCGGCACTAGAGAAGGATGTAGTTACAGTTGGAAGCAGAGCTGAAGCTGGCGGAGCAGCAGAAGGAGAGTCTAGAGCGAGTGCTGGGGGAGGTTGGTGGGATTAGGTGGCGCTGTGCTTGAGCCTAAAGGGAGTTAGTTGAAGCTGGAGGGTGAGACGCGGGAGTTGCGTCGACGGGCTGGGCAGCAGAGGACGGCGGCTGGGGCCCAGGAAGGGGCCGCCTACCTGGCTGAGCTTCGCCAACTCGCCGATCGATACAAAGCCGCCGCCGCGGACGCTCGCCAACGCCTCCAGGCACCACCAACACTCCTCCCCCAACCACCCCCATTCACCTCTGGCCCACCCACAGGAGCAGGAGAGGGCCTACGAGGAACGCCTGACACGGCAGACGGCCAACCTTGACCTCTTGGAGAAGCAGAATGCCGAGGTGAGGAGCAGAATTGAGTGGGAAGAAAGGAGAAGGAGGATGGATTGTCAGCTGCGTAGTCGACGCGGAAGTGTAGGTGAAGAGACGGAGGCGCTGAGGCGGCGTCTATCGGCAGCGGAGACTAAAGTGAAGCAGCAGGAGGGCTGGCTCCGCTCCGTGCAGGAGGAGCGAGACGCGGCTGAGGCCCGCTTCCGTTTGCTATCCTCTCACTGCTCCTGTCTCTTAGGCTTGATGAGCAGGAGGTTTGAGTGAGTCTGGTTGGCGCTGACAAGCAGGACGCCGCTGCTGCCAGCGTCGAGAATCGCCAGCTTCAATACCGACTGGCTGAAAAGGTCTCCAAATTTTTCATTGCTGCATTTCATGAATAAATAAATTTATCAGTTTTTGTTTTGGATAATTTTGAGACTTTTCTGGAGTGAGTGAAAAGGGGTTATTGGAGGAAAAAGAGGTGGAGGAACAAGGACGTCTGCTGGGCAGCTACGACGAAACGCTGGCAAATCTACGAAAGCGCGTGGAGGAGCAGAAGGCCCAGCTACTACAACTAGAAGAGCATTTGGCTCAAGCGCGCAAAGTAACACCGCCTTCCAATGAGCTCCTCAAGCTTCGGCAAGACAATATGGTTTTTCCTTTTTCTCTTCTCCAATCTCCATTCCTATTGAATATACAGATTTCATGAAATCGTTCATAAAATTAGTTCATTTTTCATTACACACTAAAATTATTCAAAACGAAATTCAAATTAAATTAAAACAAAACTTTAATAATTGTTCAACTTTTAGCAGTTGACGGAGGAGCTGGACGGAGCGATCACGGAGCAGGATCGTCTGAAATCCATGCTGCAGCAGTACATCGCGGAAGTGAAAGACTACGAGCATCGTTTCGCCGAGAAGGTTCCCCAGTCGCCTTCTCTCTTCTGGCAACTTCTGGGAGAAAAGCAGTATTTAGGAAGAGGAGCGGCGGCGTCTGCTCTCCCGACTGGAGCGTCGAGGGAGCAGTGGTGAGCTGGAATCGCCCGAGGATGCTGCCCAGAGTCCTACTCCTCCAGATGCTAGGCTACAGGCCGACTGCGAACGCCTGCGTCGTGAGAATCAGCGGGTTCGCTCTCCATTGCGTGGCTAGTATTTGAGGCAGAGAGCTCTTGCTTCAGATTCGTGAAGAGCGGGAGCTGGTCTCAGAGCAGCTGCATCGCTGCGAGCAGTCCCTAGCAGAGCTCCAACAGAAGCTTCAAGGTATTTTTCCGCTCCTTTCTCCCAGTCCCCTTCATGCCGCCCCCTCCTGCAATGATAGGCGTGAATCGGGAGCGAGAGAGCCTCCATTCGGACCTGTCCAGTCTGCGCGGGCTGCTGGTGGGGCTGGAGGGGGAGAAGGCGCAGCAGCGCTCCGACCTGGCCGCCGCCGCCGCCACCATCGCCGGCCTCAAGGCAGAGCTGGCCAAGCTACGCGGGGACCTGGCTGTACAGGAGGCTCGTGCTCAAAGCCATCAAGCCACTGCCAAGTTGGAAGGAGGGATTGTTGAATAGGTTGGATGGGTGATGATTGCAGTGAGCTGGAAGCCTCGCTGAGGTCCGCCCGGGAGCAGCAGGTGGCCGGAGCGGTGGAGAATCAAGCACGGGCCAGCGAGATCGGCCAACTGAGGAAGCAGCTCGCCGAAACACAGACAAAATTGTTCCCATTCTTTTAGCTCCTGATTCTTGGCCGAGAATTGGATGAATTCCGCCTGAGCTGCAGGGATCTTCAAGGAAGAGAGTTGGTGAAGCTGCGAACACGCATCCATTCTGCTACCGACTCTTCTGGAGAACAGCGTCTGCCTAGGTTGGAGAGCAAGGCTGGATGGATTGACAATGGATGAAAACAATGAAAACCATTGGCAGGAGTCTGGGAACGTCCATTGCGGAGACGCAATCGGGATCTCAATAAGTCTCACGCACTGCCTTTTAGTTGTGCATTGCCTTTTTCTTTTTTCCTGCCGTTAGCATAGATGCAGTTCCTTTGAGTGCTTGTATGGTTTCATATTCCTGTTGTAGCGCATTTGTTTCACCGAGCTCTTTCGCCCAACCAGTCTAACTGTCTGCCAATGCACACACCCCCTTTAACCAGTTCTTAGGCTCTTGTTTCGGCAAAGTAAATGTTGGCTGCGAAATATAAACCACGAGCTTGGACTATAGCCGCCCTACATTTTCCTTCAAGAAGCATTGGAGATGACTCATGATAAACAGTCCGATTGAGTGGTGCAGAAGGAAATCAAGGAAGGAGAATGGGCGGTCGGGAAGGAGGCAAGAAGAAGCCGCTGAAAGCACCCAAGAAGGGTGAGAAATTCGTTGACGAATCCGACATGGAGTTCAAGAAAAAAGTCCCTTTTTATTGATCTTATTGACATGGAGTGGAGGGCGTAGAATTGTCTGCAGCAAATGGAGGAAAAGAAGGCACTGAAGGATGCCCAGTCCAAGGCAGCGGGGAAGGGTCCCATGGGCGGCAGCGGCATCAAGAAGTCCGGCAAGAAATGATCCCCCCCACTCACACTGCCTTCACTTTATTCCTCCCCTTTCTGCCTTCCTCTTTCTCCCTCTCTCTTCCTCTCCCCGCGGCGGATGTACGAATAAAGAGCACGGCGAGAGGGAAGAGTCAGCTAACAAGAGAGCGGGGAATTGAATCCGCCCCGGGGCTTGGAGAGGGGGGGGGCGTTCCGTGGAGGGAGGGCTTAGGCAACAAAGCGTGCATACCTACGTTCAGAGCTCGGCACAGTGACAAGGCTTCCTGTTCTGTTCGCCTCGAGTGTGCCCCTCCCGCCTACAGTCCGAGAAAACTACTACCTCTCCCCCAGCCCCTTTCCGTCATCATAAGACGGGGAGAGGCTGCTTCCAGCTCCTTCTCACCAGCCCTCCCAACTTTTTCCCTTTATCCATCGTAATAGCAGGGCTGTCAAGTGGGCCTCGTAAAACTCCTAGGCTGGGCCAATCCTTCTTCGAGGAGTTTCGCAGCAGGATAGCTGGCCTGGGATTTATGGGGCGTGTGCGCGGAGCCTTTTAGGAGCGCGTCAGTTGTCGGCATGAATGAAGGGGCGCGATGGATGTGGCTGGGCGCTGTTGCACAGGCCAGCGTACGCGAAGGCCACAAGCCCAGAGAGAGTAGGCCCAACCAGTTTCCAGCCCCCTCTCACGCTTGCCCCCTCTCAGTGAGGCGAGCCTTTCCTAGAGGCTGCTGGCATCCTGCGCTTTGACGCCTATTCCTCAATTTTCCGCCCATCAGCCGGCTGTCGGGAGGAGGTGGGGAAATGTTGCAGTCTCTTCTTCATCCCTGGGAGGAATGGAGTAAGACGGGCGTGATGGAGGCGCCGAGCTATCTGGACCTCTTCTGGCTGCTGTTCACGGGCGGCATCGCAGCCACAGGCTTCCTCACCCTTTGGGCCACTGACTGCGTCTTCATCTCCGACCTCGTCAAGTACGGCGTTACGGCCTCCAAGTCACGCTCTCTCTTTCACCGCCACACTGAGGTCCCTAAGAGGTATCCCATCCTTTTCATTATGCAGGAAGATGGGTAAAACTGAATGACTGTTTTTAAAAGATGTTCTGAGATGTTCAAAAGCTGGTTTGTATTTCATTTTTACACCCCTTTATTCATTTTTAAAATGTAGACACTTTTTGAGATTGATAGAGCATGAGAAGTCAAAACTCAATTTTCAATTTTTGGAAAAAATTAAATTTTGAGAACGGCAAAATATTTTAATCGCATTAAAAATCTTTGTTCTTACCGAAAAACATTTTTAAGACTTTCAAACTTTTTTCTTTTTCAAGATGGTTCAGTCATTTCTACATCACGGGTGCGGTGAGCAGTCTGCTGGCGCTCTACGCCGTCTTCTACGCCTACGTCTGGCGACTCCCGCTGCCGGCCTTCGTCGGGGCCTTTCTGCGCTTCGCCAACGCTCCGCACGCCAAGGCCAGTGGTGAGGCCAGCTGCTTTGAGGCTGCGGTCGGGAGTGAAAGGGCTGTTGATTGTCTGTCAGTAAATGAGTCGGCAGTGTTCCTGGCCACCTGTCTGCTCTGCCTCCATGTCCTGCGCCGGTTGCACGAGACACTCTTCATCAGCGTCTTCTCCGACACCCGCATGAACGTCCTCCACTATCTCGTCGGACAGATACACTATGCCCTACTACCACTCGCCATTCTCGCCGAGGCCCCCGTCTTCACAGCTCGCCCCGGTTATACTCATCTCATTGGGGGGAGAGGAGGGGAGAGAAGAAGGGGTTGGCAGGGAGTGCGGGTTCCTATCCGCGCGAAATTCGCCTCCAGGACCTGGGCTGGCTTCAGGGCATAGGCCTGCTGCTCTTCTTCTACGCCGCCTACAACCAACACGCCATCTTTCAGCGCCTATCCGCAATGAGACGCGGTCATACAGGTCCCATTTCATTGTCCAAAAAGGAAGACAGAATTTATATATATTTAACTCATTTTGGATCTATGAAGAAAATGAATTTGATGATTGAAGGTAATATAACAACATATGCGCATGGCATAGCCTTCGGGGGCTGGCACGACCTCGTGAGCTGTCCGCACTTCTTCTTCGAGATCCTGCTCTACTTCAGCTTCCTTCTCGTCCTAAATGGGGCCAACCTCACCTGGCACTTCGTCACACTTTTCGTCGTTGTTAATCAGGTTGCTTCGGAATCAGAAATGCTTCTGGCATGGCATAGCCTTCGGGGGCTGGCACGACCTCGTGAGCTGTCCGCACTTCTTCTTCGAGATCCTGCTCTACTTCAGCTTCCTTCTCGTCCTAAATGGGGCCAACCTCACCTGGCACTTCGTCACACTTTTCGTCGTTGTTAATCAGGTTGCTTCGGAATCAGAAATGCTTCTGGCATGGCATAGCCTTCGGGGGCTGGCACGACCTCGTGAGCTGTCCGCACTTCTTCTTCGAGATCCTGCTCTACTTCAGCTTCCTTCTCGTCCTAAATGGGGCCAACCTCACCTGGCACTTCGTCACACTTTTCGTCGTTGTTAATCAGGTTGCTTCGGAATCAGAAATGCTTCTGGCATGGCATAGCCTTCGGGGGCTGGCACGACCTCGTGAGCTGTCCGCACTTCTTCTTCGAGATCCTGCTCTACTTCAGCTTCCTTCTCGTCCTAAATGGGGCCAACCTCACCTGGCACTTCGTCACACTTTTCGTCGTTGTTAATCAGGTTGCTTCGGAATCAGAAATGCTTCTGGCATGGCATAGCCTTCGGGGGCTGGCACGACCTCGTGAGCTGTCCGCACTTCTTCTTCGAGATCCTGCTCTACTTCAGCTTCCTTCTCGTCCTAAATGGGGCCAACCTCACCTGGCACTTCGTCACACTTTTCGTCGTTGTTAATCAGGTTGCTTCGGAATCAGAAATGCTTCTGGCATGGCATAGCCTTCGGGGGCTGGCACGACCTCGTGAGCTGTCCGCACTTCTTCTTCGAGATCCTGCTCTACTTCAGCTTCCTTCTCGTCCTAAATGGGGCCAACCTCACCTGGCACTTCGTCACACTTTTCGTCGTTGTTAATCAGGTTGCTTCGGAATCAGAAATGCTTCTGGCATGGCATAGCCTTCGGGGGCTGGCACGACCTCGTGAGCTGTCCGCACTTCTTCTTCGAGATCCTGCTCTACTTCAGCTTCCTTCTCGTCCTAAATGGGGCCAACCTCACCTGGCACTTCGTCACACTTTTCGTCGTTGTTAATCAGGTTGCTTCGGAATCAGAAATGCTTCTGGCATGGCATAGCCTTCGGGGGCTGGCACGACCTCGTGAGCTGTCCGCACTTCTTCTTCGAGATCCTGCTCTACTTCAGCTTCCTTCTCGTCCTAAATGGGGCCAACCTCACCTGGCACTTCGTCACACTTTTCGTCGTTGTTAATCAGGTTGCTTCGGAATCAGAAATGCTTCTGGCATGGCATAGCCTTCGGGGGCTGGCACGACCTCGTGAGCTGTCCGCACTTCTTCTTCGAGATCCTGCTCTACTTCAGCTTCCTTCTCGTCCTAAATGGGGCCAACCTCACCTGGCACTTCGTCACACTTTTCGTCGTTGTTAATCAGGTTGCTTCGGAATCAGAAATGCTTCTGGCATGGCATAGCCTTCGGGGGCTGGCACGACCTCGTGAGCTGTCCGCACTTCTTCTTCGAGATCCTGCTCTACTTCAGCTTCCTCCCACACCCCCCTTCCCCCCCCCCCACCACCCCCCCCACCTCCTCTCGTCCTAAATGGGGCCAACCTCACCTGGCACTTCGTCACACTTATCGTCTTTGTTAATGAGGTTGAGTCGTTATCAGTTATGCTACTGGCATGGCATAGCCTTCGGGGGCTGGCACGACCTCGTGAGCTGTCCGCACTTCTTCTTCGAGATCCTGCTCTACTTCAGCTTCCTTCTCGTCCTAAATGGGGCCAACCTCACCTGGCACTTCGTCACACTTTTCGTCGTTGTTAATCAGGTTGCTTCGGAATCAGAAATGCTTCTGGCATGGCATAGCCTTCGGAGGCTGGCACGACCTCGTGAGCTGTCCGCACTTCTTCTTCGAGATCCTGCTCTACTTCAGCTTCCTTCTCGTCCTAAATGGGGCCAACCTCACCTGGCACTTCGTCACACTTTTCGTCGTTGTTAATCAGGTTGCTTCGGAATCAGAAATGCTTCTGGCATGGCATAGCCTTCGGAGGCTGGCACGACCTCGTGAGCTGTCCGCACTTCTTCTTCGAGATCCTGCTCTACTTCAGCTTCCTTCTCGTCCTAAATGGGGCCAACCTCACCTGGCACTTCGTCACACTTTTCGTCGTTGTTAATCAGGTTGCTTCGGAATCAGAAATGCTTCTGGCATGGCATAGCCTTCGGAGGCTGGCACGACCTCGTGAGCTGTCCGCACTTCTTCTTCGAGATCCTGCTCTACTTCAGCTTCCTTCTCGTCCTAAATGGGGCCAACCTCACCTGGCACTTCGTCACACTTTTCGTCGTTGTTAATCAGGTTGCTTCGGAATCAGAAATGCTTCTGGCATGGCATAGCCTTCGGAGGCTGGCACGACCTCGTGAGCTGTCCGCACTTCTTCTTCGAGATCCTGCTCTACTTCAGCTTCCTTCTCGTCCTAAATGGGGCCAACCTCACCTGGCACTTCGTCACACTTTTCGTCGTTGTTAATCAGGTTGCTTCGGAATCAGAAATGCTTCTGGCATGGCATAGCCTTCGGGGGCTGGCACGACCTCGTGAGCTGTCCGCACTTCTTCTTCGAGATCCTGCTCTACTTCAGCTTCCTTCTCGTCCTAAATGGGGCCAACCTCACCTGGCACTTCGTCACACTTTTCGTCGTTGTTAATCAGGTTGCTTCGGAATCAGAAATGCTTCTGGCATGGCATAGCCTTCGGAGGCTGGCACGACCTCGTGAGCTGTCCGCACTTCTTCTTCGAGATCCTGCTCTACTTCAGCTTCCTTCTCGTCCTAAATGGGGCCAACCTCACCTGGCACTTCGTCACACTTTTCGTCGTTGTTAATCAGGTTGCTTCGGAATCAGAAATGCTTCTGGCATGGCATAGCCTTCGGAGGCTGGCACGACCTCGTGAGCTGTCCGCACTTCTTCTTCGAGATCCTGCTCTACTTCAGCTTCCTTCTCGTCCTAAATGGGGCCAACCTCACCTGGCACTTCGTCACACTTTTCGTCGTTGTTAATCAGGTTGCTTCGGAATCAGAAATGCTTCTGGCATGGCATAGCCTTCGGAGGCTGGCACGACCTCGTGAGCTGTCCGCACTTCTTCTTCGAGATCCTGCTCTACTTCAGCTTCCTTCTCGTCCTAAATGGGGCCAACCTCACCTGGCACTTCGTCACACTTTTCGTCGTTGTTAATCAGGTTGCTTCGGAATCAGAAATGCTTCTGGCATGGCATAGCCTTCGGAGGCTGGCACGACCTCGTGAGCTGTCCGCACTTCTTCTTCGAGATCCTGCTCTACTTCAGCTTCCTTCTCGTCCTAAATGGGGCCAACCTCACCTGGCACTTCGTCACACTTTTCGTCGTTGTTAATCAGGTTGCTTCGGAATCAGAAATGATGACATGAATTTTGTACAAACTTGTCTCTGTAAATTGTTCAATTTTGTAAAGTCTCCGCGGTCACCAATTGCGCTTTGCGCCATATACTTGTTTTTAATTGTCCATTAGGGCAAATATTGTTAATTTTAAAAGGTTTCGTTTATTTAACCGTGTCTGCTATTTTCTCTTGCTTAAAAACATATACCGGAATAACTACAAATCTTCGTTGATTTCGGTCCGAAATGTGAAAATAATTTGACAAAAAGTATAATTTAGGTGATCGCGGGGCTAATAACGCACAGGTGGTACAAGGAGCGCTTCGGACCGAACTATCCATCCAAACGCTATGCTGTCATTCCATATATTATCTAGAGCTGATATTGCCATGAAAGTACTAGGCTTTTTTTATTTTTGCGAGTTTATGCCGATCCAAATAGCTTCGTAGTCTTGTGTTGGGCTAGTTCATGCATACTGCTTCATTGTGATGTGAGTGTCCAGTCAAAACGTTACGTCAGGAAGGATTAGGAGTTGAGAATGAGTCGTTTGACATAGACACAAGAAGACTGGGCAACGCTGGTCATGCACTGACTAAGTGACTAATTGAGCCGTACTGCCTGCTCACAGCAAAACCGAACAATTTCAATAAATAAGGTATCAATGAACAGGGAAATCTAGGTCACTGGCCATCACAGAGTCACACCACACCGCCGCTTAAAACTATCAGGGCATTTGGACACTTTGCACTCCGCAATCATGCACGCATTGAGGTAGACAGGCTGAAGGGAAATATCGAATCTCCACATTTGTCATGAAATAAGGGTTGTCAAAGCCAGCACCAGCCAAGCATGCTTACTTTTAAGATTTAAACAACTAATTTATCCATCAAAATAGCCAAAGAATGGCTGGTAGTGGCTTTGACAATGACAGGAGAAAGAAAAGAGAGTGTTTTCAGGAGACACTTGAGATTGGTTCGTCGGGGCGGCCCATCTGCACCAAGACTTTGTCCAGCCACTGAAAATCCACCAACCATTGGAGAGTGAGTGTGATATGGGAATGGGAGAGGAAGCGGACTTGAAGAGGGCCGTGCAAATGAAGCTCTATCCAACAAGGCGTGGAAGTGACGTCTTGTCGATGGTATTCTGCACCCCAGCCTACAATCCACCCCGAGGCTCCACGCGAACTTCTTCAATTGCTGGGAGAGACCTTTGACGAAAGAGATTCGAATGCTGCACATCTTGGTCAGCTCGTACACTGCCTGATAGCCGTGCTGGCAGGACTCCCGCAGGAGCTGCAGCCGCATTGATTAAGAGCAAGGAAGAAATGTGGAGGAATGGGCCGAACAGCGGCGAACTCCTGGTAGTTGAAGATCTTGAGGGAACATCCGGGCGGTATTTTGCAGACGGTGGTTGGGTGGAAATGGTAGATGTAGTTGCAGTTGCGGCTCTGGACGAAGATCGCCGTGTCACTCAAGCACTCCGCGAACAACTCCCCGTTCACCAGACTTAGCCGAACACCCTCAATCCATTTCCCTTGCTCTTCTAGAAACACATTCATCATAGTGCGCTAGACTCACATTTTCCAAGTTGAACACTGAAATTGGTCATCTAGACTACGATAAGAGTGGGTGTTGTGAAAAAGAGAAAGCCAGGGGATGCGGTTGGGGCAGATTGGCGGCCTTGGGAATGCAGTGGAGACCAATCCGTCATCGGTGGAGATGCATAACAAAGGGTTGCAAAGAGTCGCCTGCCCCCTTCCTCCCCCTTTCGGCCTTCCGCCCCCTATCAGTACTACCCCACATCCCAAAAGGCCTACGGTGCCTTGCAAATTGATGGCCAACCCTTGCGGTCCCAACTCTGGCTCATCAATTAATTACTCACTCAGCTCAATCTAGAACAGAATTTCCAACTTTTCCGATGTGGCGTCGTGTGTTCTCGATGGTGGAGTTGCGATTAACGTTGGTGAGGAGACCGAGGCAGATTCTTCCGTCCGCCCCGGATGGGTCCGTGTAACCGTCCACTAACACTCGCTCACTGCTGATCTGACACACCCAAACCATCTATCAATATGCTCAAAGTGCATAGAACTGCTCTAAAAGCTGCGAATTAAAAACAAAATATTATGCTTTGCACCCTAAGTTAGTGAGGAGACAGAGCGTAATGGTACCTTAAAGATTTCACCGACCCTCTGATTGAGCTCGAAGTAGGCAAGGGAGGCCCAGTGATCAGGCTCCTGGTAGGCTACCGGCGTCACTTCTACAATCCACTCACTTCACTCCACCTTCAAAAGGCTGGAGTCAAGAGCAGCGTAACCAGAGCTGGAAGCTTCGTCCGTGCTGGCTTTGCCGGAGCTCTCGGCCTCACTCACCTTCGCTGGGACCGGGAAAGCTGCTGGCGATGGGGAATCTAGGAGTTAGCAATCAAGAGCATTCGGGAGTGAGAAAGGAAAAGGGTGTTTGGACAGAGAAGAGGCGGGTGTGTAACCAGGAAGGGCATTGAAGGGAGAGGCGGAGGCGTTTTTGGCGAAGGGGAAGGAGTTGGTGGGCATGAGATCCTCGGCGGAGCTGCTGGCAGGCAGGAGACCCGCACTCCCACTTCTCGGCGGTCCTGGGAACTCCGAGTAGCGGGGCACCAGCACTGGCGGCATCACTGCAACACTCCTCCTCCTCCTACACACTCCCCCCTCCTCCTACACTGCTAGAGGGAGAGTACAGGGGGCATCGACGCGGCTGTAATGGTAGGGATTGATGCAGACTAGGGGATGCTTGGCGGAGAAAGGGTAGGCGCAGTTGGCGGTGGAGCGAAGTTCGTGGTGACTTTGTAGGTCCGGCCATCGCCACACGCGGCAGTAAATCACATGCGGCAGCCCTTTACGATGCGACACCTATACACTCTTCTCATTTCAATCATAGTAGTCACTTCACACTGAAGCACAAAAACATTTTGGGCTCAAATCGTTGAGAAATAGCGGCTGCCAAACAAATTATGAGTCACTTAATATTATGCCAAAAATTCTGCTAAAAATTCTAGATTTACAACTGGCACAAATTATGCTCAAGGTTATTGCGCGGCCGAAGGCCGCCTGCCGCGGAGGGCAGGGCAGTCAAGCTCCGGAGGCCGGGAGGGCATGGGTGCGGAGGCCCCGGGAGAGTAGCCTAGCATGCGAAGCATGCTAGGCGAAAGCGTAGGGGAGGGCGGAATTGGACTGGGCAGGGGCAGACTGCTCCAGAGCCACAAAGATGGCGCTGATGAAGCCGTCCATGCAGAGCTGGGCAGCGAGCGAGGAAGGGGAGGGCGGAATTGGACTGGGCAGGGGCAGACTGCTCCAGAGCCACAAAGATGGCGCTGATGAAGCCGTCCATGCAGAGCTGGGCAGCGAGCGAGGAAGGGGAGGGCGGAATTGGACTGGGCAGGGGCAGACTGCTCCAGAGCCACAAAGATGGCGCTGATGAAGCCGTCCATGCAGAGCTGGGCAGCGAGCGAGGAAGGGGAGGGCGGAATTGGACTGGGCAGGGGCAGACTGCTCCAGAGCCGACAGAAGAAGCAGAGGGCAGAGAGACAGGGCCTTGGACAGGATGTACGGCCAGGTAGTAGGCGGCCAGCTGGGTGTGGGTCAGAGGCAGGAAGCTGGAGTTGGGGCCAGAGTGGCGGCTCGGGGAAGTAGAGGGGTGTCACGGCCGAGCGACCGTTTTGCACCTTGGGGATTATAGCATCTTGGAGTGGGACTAATTAGTAGCACTTTTAGCCGGGACACTTTTCGCCTGGGCACTTTAAGCCATGGACAATTTTGCCTACACTCCATTTTTAGGTGCATCATCCGAACAAAGTTTAATGATCAGAAATTGTTTTCCTCTGGCTAGATAATCTAGCTTTAAATGATGTCATTCGATTCAAAAAGAATGGTTGTCACTCTCCGTAAGTTTATTGCAGATTATACTGACTGGAAACTGACTTTTCTACAACTTTCTCAAGTCTTACTTTTCATGTCTCTTATATATCACAAGCTCATTAATATTTGAAGAGCAATAACCCAATGTGCGTGTCTATAAACAGATTAATTGCAGCCGTAACCTGAGATTAATTACTGCCATTAATGATCTGATGAGCCTCCTGGACAATATCAGATTGCTTTCATACGCCAAAACCATGATACCCTTCCTGCTGTCCTGCATTGGCTGGGCCGCTGGTAGTTCCCATTTCTTCATTTTTGTCCAGCCATTTTCATCGTCGGGAATACAGGGTGATCTTTATAACAGGAAACGCTCACTTTGATCAGTTGTAAAATGGTAAAAATTACAACTGATCAAAGTGAGCGTTTCCTGTTATAAAGATCACCCTGTACTAATAGTTTGAGCTCGACAGGCACTAGCAGCAGCCTCTTTTTCACCCAAACAAAGGCGCCCATATCAGCTGCCTGTCTCAGCTTCACCACCTACGCGAACACCAACCTGGACCCCGACTACACCATCCAAGAGCAGGGCACGGGGGACTCCGCCGTCTGCCACCACTCCTGCACCATCCATCCTTCCTGCACCGGCTTCGTGACCTCCGCCAACCACTGCTGGTCCCCCATGACACCCTCCACTCTGCCTGTACCCCCCTCTTCTCGCACAGGCTGAAGCTGAGGCTCCCCAGCCGCCTGCAGAGGGAACGCAGCCTCGCCGCCAACTACACCGCCTACATTCGCGACTGCGGTCCTCCTAGACCACTCATCTTTGACATCATCATCGTCATCATCATCTATATAGCCACAACTGCAGTGCCACCCTGCGCCTACGGGCGTCACACCAACCGTCAGTACCGCGGCGGCCCCGAGCTGTGGAGTCAGCGAGTGGAGGCCGTGGCGGACTGTCTCAGTCTCTGCAGCTCCTCCGAGCCCTGCTTCGCGGCGGAGCTGGACAGCGCCAAAACCTGCCGCCTGTTCAACCAGACCAGAAGCCTGCTCCGCCTAGGCTTCGCCAATGCCGCCGGCATCAACTCCTACTCCCTCGAGCAGCCGGAGCTCTGCAAGCCGCTCTTCCACCAACAGCTGCTCAGTTTTGTTCTTTTTCCGCTCACCAGGCCCTGGCAGAGGCAGAGTGGATGTCAGAAGACTGTATGTATGCTGTCAGTGGAGAAAGCATGAGATTACCGGGTGGGGAACGAAGTCTTCGTCCAATTTATATATTTTTATTATGCTTAAAAAGACGATGACTTCGTTCCCCTCCCGGTAGTGCAACTGCCTTGCAACAGCTGGATTAAAATGAGGCGAGGTGGTTTAAAATGCAGAACGTAAGCAGCCGCATCGTTTGCGAGGCCGTTTGCTGCCAAAACTGAAGGCCAGCGCCCAGGTTCAAGCTCACTCCACGCTAGCGTTTGCCTCCTTTCTGTCCCGCATTGGACACTGCCCATCCAGCTTTTTCTTTGCCAGGAGCCTGAGCCAGGTAGTGACAAGCCAGGACTGCGTCAGGGCCTGCTTGAACACTGCGTAGAAGAGGGAAGAGGGGAGGCAGATTTTGGAAGAGGCCTTCTTTGCAGAAGCTGCGCATCGGCGGGACACGAGGCAGGTATGGGTGGCAAATGTCGACTCTATGCCCGGCCCGTTGCCAAGGAGGAGCTGGTCCCATGCGCCTCCGACCAAACCTGCACATTTATCCACGTCCATGTCTAATCAGTAATCTCCAAGTCCAAGCCGACATTTTATCGCAATTTAATCATTTGATCGCAGCACTGTGCATCGTTTGCCCCAGTCCCTGTTTGCATTTGTGTTCTGCTGTTTTTGGTCTGCGCCAAAAATTTGATAGCTTAAAAAGGCAATATTAAAAAGAAAAGGAACAGCAGAACGAAAACTGAATGGAAGCGAATTTATCCAAATTCATTTCCTCGTTTCATCTATAGACTCATTTCACGGATTGAATTACCCAAGGAATCCCTATGTCCACCTAATCCAAAAGATATCCTGGCATAAAACGCAAATCAACTGTTTGTTGATTGCCACTTTAAAGATATTGCCTTGATTCTATTTACACATTTGAAACCAAGCCGGCCCAATAAGGAATCGGCTAAAATACTTGCCCCACATTTGGTCCGTTGCTTCAAAACAAGCCTTTGAATCTTTGCGCCAACTGCAATTACCCTCCTTTGGCCAATCCTTCATCAAAAGCAAGGCGGACAACAGATAGAGCCAGTGTGTCTAGGATAGGCATAGAAGTGTCCCCAGGGAGAAAGTGGGGGAGAGGAAAGCAGCCTGGCTGTCTTCGTCATCCAGTGCACTGAAGTGGCGCTATGACAAGCTCATCTATGCATGACAGGCTGCTGGCCCTTACGCGACACTGCCCTCTTCTCTATACCAACACCCTACCCTATGCATCCGTCAGCACCCACTGCTTGCCCACTCTGCCCATCTGCTTACAAAGCCTAGCCCCTGCCCCCCGCAACCTCTTCTTCCCCCGCCCAATCTTGCCCATTCATTCTTCAAGCCTTTGCTGTCTTGCCTTGGCCGAATGCTGGCCAGCTATTGAAACAATAGAGATGTTTTGCAAAGCGGATTGCGTTTAACGAAGCTTTTATGTCCTAGACGGTTTAGCTGATGCGTTTTGCTTGGCCGGCCGCTAGACGGGGCTAGGCTTAATTGGAAGGTCTGTTAGGGCGGTCCTCCCCAGCCTCCCCAAGGTGTCCTCCCAAGCCACTCCCCAATTTCCCTCCTCTCTCTGCCAATTTAGGCGAACCTTCCAGATACTCTATGCCATGGAGCACTTTGTCCCACCAGAGTTATTATTGCCATCTTGCGACCCTTGGGGCCGTGAATCATGTGATAGGGAGGTCCGCAAATAGTTGACTGAACCCGGTCTGCATTGAGAGCTCCTTATTGGCGAGGCGCTCAAGGTTATGGCCGGTGGGGGGCATAACTACCTTCCACCCTCTATGCATCCCGGGGATCTTTTGATGAGGTCATTCGGACTTCCATCCACCCTCTCCCCTCCTCCACAGCCCCCACTCCTGGGCTGCTCCAGTGAGCACATTCTTCCACAGCCCACAGGAAGCAACAAATGCCCCCTGTCTCCTCTTGGAACACTCGGTAGTAGAACAGATTGCGTCTTGTCAGCAGTCTTGCATAACATGCCTCACTTTGGGAATGATGTACTTCTTTTATCAACCGATGTGACTATGACTCTTTGAGCTTAGCAAAATGATAGCGCAAGGCTATTGCTTGCCAGGTGTAAGGTATAGGAGGAGGTAGGCAAGTGCAGTGGCGGTGGAAGGAGAGGATATGCCAGCGGAGGACATCCGGGAAGGAGCCCCAGAGCCCCCAGCACAGTGGCATTGTCTTGACAAGCACTGGGGCTCAGCTTACCAGCAGCAGTCCTGCCCCTACAACGCCATCCGCTTCCCCCTATCCCATTCCACATCCTCCTCCCCTATTCCATTAGCCCCCCTCTGCCCCCCCCCCCAGGGCCACACAGGCGGGCTGACTTCAGAACACTTGGAGGGCCTCCTGTGGGCGAAGAATAATGAGCCCCCCCAGCCCCTACCTGATTCCAGCCACAATTCCCACCAGCCGCCCCCCTCAGGCAGCCTGATAATCGGCGCCAACTGTTCTCCTCCACTCATTCCAAGGGAGTCCATAAAGCCGCCTTTGTGGTAGACTCAGAGCACAGCTTCAGTGGATGAGGCGATGGGGCCCTCCTCTTAGACCCTTTATGCCCCCCGCCCTCTTAGAGCCTGTCTGGACTCGGGTATAGGGAAATCCTTGCCAAGAATTTCGCATTCACCGCAAGGGCACTCTAATGGTTTCCAAGCGGCCGTATGGGTGCCTGTGTGGGAGGAATATGGGATGCCTTTGTCGCGTGCTCTCAGGCCACATTGATGTGCCTTTTCACAAGCGGGGGGCTTAGGCTGGCCGCCAGTTGCAAGGCAGCCGGTGAGACAGGATGCCATCATGCCCCCTTTGCTTATATTACTCTGCCCTCTCCTAACCCCTCAGCCTCCTCCTGTCCAGATGCCTGCTTCCTCATTTCGCTGCCGATCTCTCAAACGTTTCCGCCTCAGGGAGTGTTTAGACTAATACTGCTAGCCAGTTGCCATTCAGCAGGTGCTTTTCTGCACCAGCCCTCTATTGTCCATTTTGCTTATTCCTCCCTCTACGGCCAGTATACAGGGAATGGGCATCAGAGACTAATCGGAGCTTAGATGGGCAGCCCAGAAATGGCGCCGAAGTCCTTGGCACCGGCGGGCACAGATGATGGGAGGGAGAAAGAGAAACTGCTCCAATTACGCGCCCCTGCATGAGCTGCCCTAGCAATCGGAGCCTGGCTGCCTCTTCTGCCCCGACTTAGGGGATCAGCGGCTCCACCAACCCCCACTTTGCTCCCTTCCCTCAGACGCATGCTTTTCCTGCCTCCCCTTTGTGCCTTCAAAAAGAGCTAGAGAGCCATTTTGCTGCAACAGCCATCCATCATGCATGGAGCTTGGGTGTGCCCGGTTTGGCCGGAAAACCTCCCACGAAGGCTTTTATCCTCTCATTCCAGGCTGGTGATAAAAAGTAGCGGATGCGAGGCGGGGGGGCTTAAGTGCGGAGAGAGAAGTGAAAGTGGAAAGGGGAGATGGACAGCCTCTCATTCCCTCCCTCGGCCGCGCCATTCCCATTTCCCGCCCTCGCTTCCTCGCCAGAAGTGTTGCGAAGGGCCCTCGCTTTTTGCAACGGGCCATTAGCGATTGATTGAGGGGGCGTAATTGGGGCGATGGGTGGGGCAAGGGGGACCTCCCGGTGCCTTGATTGGGAGTTCTTGGGGGGCAGCAGCAGCTTCAGTGGGGGCCTGTTTGACGGAGCGACAGAAGGTGCTGGGTTAAGAGGATTGATGGAGGAACTGCGTCATCCATTTGCGGCCTTGGGTCAGTCTCTGTGCATCAGTCCCTCGCTACCTCCTTTGTTTGCTCATCTGTCTCAAAGGCCAGTGGATGGATGCCCCCTACAATCCCCCCTCATGGCAGTTCAGAGTGGCATTGGCCGGTGGAGCAACGGGGGACAGGGAAAGGAGGGGAGAAAGTGGGACAGTCAGCAGGTGCTGGAGGGGTTAGAAGGCCAGAGCGTGTCTCGGTTAGCGCACCAAAAGACGCGTAGGGGGCTGAGTGTGCTTGAGAGGGTGTGAATGGGTGTCTGTGGCGAGTGTGCTGACAGAAAGAGCGGTCAAGTGGGGGATGGTGGGTGCGCTCCGTCCCTTGCGCAACGGGGCAGTGTGAGGTGCGCCAGTGCTTCATTAGCATCGTTGTGGACAGAGAGGGGGCAAGGGGGATGGCTGGGGGAGGAGCCTTGGGGGGTGCTGACACAGATTGACAAGTGCCCTCCCCCCTTTACCCCAGACGCTGGGGGAGCTAATGGAGCATGCCCGCCTGCGCTTCTGCACTGGGAGACCGTCTGCTCAGATCGGCAATGACAAGAAGACCGTCCCAACCCAGGCTGGCCAAGACGGAAGGACGAGCTTTTAGCGGCGACAGCCCCCCTCACCAGCTCTGTTTTGATTTCCGCCCTCCGGCCTCTACTGAGGAGGAGGCCTCCTATGCCCTCTGGCGCTCATAAAAGGCCAAGAGAGGGCTCATCTGCGCCAAACAAGGAGCCCCCCTCCACCCCCACACCCCCTCCATCTTGCTTAGGCCAGGCAATCCCCTCAGCTTACGGGCGCCCCCTCCCCCCTTTCGGCACTAGGCCTGACCTCCTTGCCACCTGCCTTCTGGGCAGATCGAACGGATTGGGACGCAATGCTCCTCTTTTGCCACCCTTCTCAGTCTCCTCCTCCTCCTATTGCGCCACGCAAGATACCCTCCGCCTACCTCCTAGTCATCACATTGGTATTATGTTTTTCTCCGTCACCTTGCGGGGCTCAGCTAGAAGGCCATTAGGAGGTTGCTGTGTGGCTCTTCTTCGCGAGGGGTGGACAGAAGGGTGGCCTGAACTTTGCGGTCAGCAGGGGTTGAGGGAGCACAATGGGGGGCGCAGTGACCCCGGGCGCAACTTTTCTACTACGCCCCTTCTCCCCCTCGCTTCCGTCCATTGTGCCCTGGCATACACAGAGAGACACTCCTCACCCTTTCACACGTAGCCACTGGGCCTGTCTCTGCTTTTTCTGCCTAGATGGGTTTTTGCGGAGGGGCAAAGTGCACTTTGTCCAAATTTCCCACAACGCACTCTCTCCGGTAGAAGAGGGGGGTGTAAATCAGGATTTTGGGCGTGCAGCGGAAAGAATCTCCGTTAGTATCACCTCTCTGGGGGGCCTGAGCCACTCATGAGCACGCCCATAAATCTGTTGGTGCGAATGGGTTCATGAAGGGCCCAGCCGCCTTTCCAGCCCTGGGCGTCTGGCTGTCATCATTTTGCGCCTCCCACAAACCCTCCACACTCCTCTCCCTCCTTCACTTCGCCGCGCATCCCTACTCCTGTTTGTCTCCCGGGCATCTCTGCCGGCACAGGCCTGCCTCTGGAGGCACTCCGAAGGCCCACTCTTTGTCCTCTCATTACGCCCCAGATACCCTCCTACACTCCCTCCATGCCCTTGCAACTATTCCTCCTCTGACTGGGGGCCTAAAATTGCATCTACGCTTCGCCTGGGAAAGAGCACCCCTGGTGGAATCCCGGCTAATTGGCGTTGGCTTGGTGATAGGCACGGCTGTCAGCAGCAATTTCCTCCGCTCCCTGCCCTACGAGCTCCTCACTTCTTGCCGCACAATCCTCCATTCACCTGCCGCCAATACCTTACTTTCCACACCAGAAGGGGCAGGGCACCTTTCGGGCGCGCTCCACTTAAGGCTCTCCTTTCTCCCTCGCACACAAATCATACGCCACATTTATTCCACCGGCCCTCTTAGACTGGCCCGCCGTGGCTTTCTTACGCCTAGGTTCTCTGAGGGGGCTCTGATGCTAGGTGGAAGAGGATATGGGGTGAGTGTGAAAGGGGGGCGTGTGTCAGAGCAGGTGTGTGCCCTCCTGCCTCCTACGATGCCAATCAAACAGGGCTTGGCGCACTGTTGACCAATGCCTCGCCCATTATGCCATGCCTATTCTAACCATTCTTGGCCTTTATTGCATATCGGCTGTTTCAGGATAAGGCATCTTTGCTTCAAGTCTAGGCGCGAGTCTTTGCCCAGCCTGACAAAAGTGTACTTTCAGATCTGGAGAGGTGAGCGAGGCAAGCAATGCGAGGGAGGAGAAGGCGGCTTTGTTGACGAGGGGCCCTATAGGCGATAGGTGGAGGGAGGATGATGGATGTGGCGCTGCTTCTGCTTCCCGCCTTCGCGCCCGGTGAGAATGAAGGCTTTTTTCCCGCCTGCTGCCCTGGCCTTTGATGCCGTGCCGCTCAAAAACCCATTGCCACCTAGGCGTCTAGGCTAAGTAAGATTAATGAATTGCAATTCAATCGATGCAAGCAGGTCAGAAGGGGTGGCCATAAATTTTCCAGAGCAGACGCAACAAGCCCAGATTGAAATATGAGATGGGGCATAAAAAAATAGAAAATGGTGGAAGGTGTCTGGTGCTGGCCGCAGCCCTACGAAGACTACTGGGAGCGTCTGTTGAACGGGGACGGGCTGAACCTCGTCTGGGCGCATCACGTGAACAGCTGGCCAGACCTCTTTTTGCACATACAAGGTCACACTTCCGCATTTCCTCCATTTTTTCCAGAATATAAATTTTATTAAAGGATCGAAATTCTCTTGGATCTAAAGCATAGAATAAAATCGAATAAAATTTTTAATTCTCTAGTATTTCTGAAAATAAAGCCCCCAGGCATAGATTGTGAAGATATCTGCAGGCAAGTCATCGAACGTGGGCATCATCGAAGGCGATGTCTTCCTGCAGCGCAGCGGGGCCCAGCACCTGCCCATGCTCCGCATTCCTCCCAACCCCGCCAGCAACATCTCCTTCCCCAAGTGGCTCAAGACCACCCCTGCCACCGGCAAGGGTTCCCACCACCTCTTCTCCTGCTACATGCCTCTCTCTCTGAAGCTAATGTGTCCTGCAGCCATCTGGACGAACCTGATGTCCACTGATGTGGTGAAACCAGCGCTCCAGTACGTCTTCGCCAACAAACAACACTTCACCGCCCCTTTCCTCATCCACGCCCCCATCCTACCTGGACCCGCCTCCATCAAGGCATCCCTTTTTCTCATTCCCAATCCTCTGGAATCCCCCACCGCTTCCATCCGATTCTCGCTGCTCTAGTAAGGAAAAGGGAAGGTGAAAAGGAAAGCTGTTGCAGGAGACGGTGGATGGGAGTCTATTAGTGTCGGAGGCGCGTAAGTTGGGGCGCAACGTGACGCTGGCTGTGGGCTGGACAGAACCGGAGGCGACTGCCCTGAAGGAGCTCCCGCAGACCGCACTCAGGTTTGCCCACTTACCTCTCCCGATATGGGCAGGACGTAGAGCCATGTTAGTGTTCCAGGTACAGCTGGCGAGACGTGCTGGACATGCTGGCCGCCGTGCACGAGCTCAACCAGCCCCTCCTCTTCCGCGTCCATGCCCTCTTTGTTGGCTTATTTTTTGTCTCTCTTCTACCCTCACCCCTTTCTCTCAGCTCTCAAATTCATTCTCAAACTCAGCCCTCTCTATTCTTAAATTCTTTGCAGTTTTCTGGTCTCAGTTTCAAGCGTCCATAAAGATATTGATGCTTATTATCTCCCACTGCCATCTATCAACATATCTACCCAAACTTATTCAAAACTAAGCACTTATCGCTGAAATTAACTACAAACCAAGGTATTCCACTTTGTGAATTCCTCACAGTTTGAATCTAAGGCATAATCGGAAACGTAGTCACCCAAATTTCCAAATTCCTATGCTCATTTCCAGATCCCTAAAAGCGGTGCCAATCAGAAGCTCTCAGCTCCGGGCCTCCGTGACCGGGCCCAAGTAATCGTAAACGGCGTTCGCCTGGGCACTCTCTGCAACCTCATCGTTGGCAGCCGCCCGGCAAACTCCAGCCTCACAATCAGCGCCAAACAAGGTCTGCCAAGCCCAGTGCTTGGAATTTCGCAAAAATATTAAGGTTTGAGGGGACTCATTAAGTATTCTTGTGGAGAATATGGGACGGAATGCGGACGGCACCCTGCTGGATCCTAAAGGCCTCGTAGAGAACGTCACACTGGATGGACTTATTCTCAGCAACTGGAGCCAACATCCGCTGAAGCTGGAGAATGCTAGCGGTCTTCAGCCACTGAAACGTTGCTTTTTGCCTTGCTTTTTTATCAGAGACAAGAAAAAATAGAAACTTTCAAATTCACAATGCGTGATTTATTTACAAAAAAGCCCCCTTCCCATCTGACTGACGTGTCTGCATGAAGGTGGAAGCAATAGGAGCAAGCCGAAGCCAGTTAATTTCGTTCCTTCTGTATACACTGGTCAGCTGGAGATCAACGGCGAGCCGAAAGATACCTTCTTGAACCCAAGTTAGTTAAAACCGAGATCACTGTTAAATACCCAATTTCCCCAACAATATACCCATTGCGACAACAACCCCCCCAAACCCCCAAACCCCAACAACCCCCCCATAGAGAAGGAAAATAAAACTAAAAAACGAACCCAAGGCCAAGACCCATTTGTTGCAGTGTGGCTTGTGGTCAAGGAGTCGCTTGAAAAAGAAAGAAAATTGAGTAGGTGGCTGGGGCAAGGGCCAGGCATTTGTGAATGGCTTCAATTTGGGCCGCTACTGGCCTACCCTGGGGCCTCAGATTACGCTTTACATTCCTGCAACTCTGCTCCGGCAAGGCTCAAATCGTATCCTACTCTTCGAACTAGATCAGCCCGGTAAGGAATTTGAGCAACTATTATTATTCCTCATCAATTTATGACAATAATTTAAGCATGGAGGAAGATTGTTTTATGATCATTTATAATATGGAGGGAAAAGCATTATAACATTATGACGGGGGCTATTATGCGGGTTGAAAAGATCACCTCAGAAAACAGCGCCATTCTCGCCCAGTTTTAGCTTTTTCCAAGCGGTTTTCTCTGAAGATAGGGCGAAGAGCATGACCAAATACCAAAAAAACGTACAGGCCTGTAGAGCTTGAAGAAAAAACTGTTTCTATATGTCCCTGATCCGCGCTATTTTTTTCACCTATATTTGGAAAAAGGCGAAAATTTTTTGTTGTCGTTTTCTCATCTTATTATGTTTTTTGGATAGAGCTTTCTCTGACGCATCTGGGATGGTAATTCGTTTTTCTTAAATAGGAAAATTGAATGAGTTATGGTTGTTGAAATCGTAAAAAGCAGGTAATGCGATATTTTAATATAATACGAATTTATTCTACTCAATCGTATAATGTTCTGTTAATTGGTAGGTCCCTGTGTTTAATATTATCATCACTAGGAACCGCATAATAGACTTTTCGTGTATAAGTGGTTGCTTTTCTATACTTGTTAAAGGACCTCGTTCCTAATACTTGATTTAAGGTTGCCACGGTTCAGCTTGCTTCCTGTCATTCGACGATCAACCGATCCTGAACGCCACTGTGCACTAAACCTCTTCCACCTTTCACTCTATCTCAGCGAGTGATCCAAGGAATGTACAAACCTGAACCAATGGATCTTTGGAGTTCAACGCACAGATATGAAATATTTGGGCAAACAGCAGAAACAATAATAACAGATCACTGGACTCTGGTGACTGAGCAGAGAAGCTTGAGAGTATGTCTAGAGGCGGAGGGCGGTGAGTAGAAGGAGCGGTGGGAGGAGAACGCCGATGGCAAAAGATCGGACGCTAGGGCGGGTGGCGGCGGAGTGCTGGAGGTCGAAGAGAACGACGTCCACCGTCCCGTCCCCCGTCTTCTGCACCAGCACATGGCGCTGTCGGCCCCCTCCAGTCCGCTTCACCGGCAACACCAGTTCCCGACTCCAGGACCTCCCAAACACCTCCTTGCCTCCTCTCAGGACCTCTTCACCTTCCACGAGGATAAGGTCCTATGGGGGGGCTTTTTTTTTTTTTTTTTTTACTTATACTAATAACCAGGACTTTCCAGGCAGGTTCATGCAAATTGCAAAGACTATTTGATCCCCCAGCCCATGCAAGGCCCTATAGGCCAGATTAGCAGGCCAATAAAAATCAATAAACCGCTACCTTGCTGGAGGCTGGTTGTCCGACCCAGGACACCTCGCCACGCCGATCCTCAGCGTGACGCTGGCCGCCGAGTCCGTAATATGGAACTGGTAGCAGTCGTGACGAGGCATCTGGGCCAGGAAGGCTCTCCGCAGCCCGTCCTCCCGCTCCGCCCTCCGCTGCTTCCGGCGTCGCCGCCTGGCGGTGGCGTTGGGCGGTCGGGATGCTTGAACCCGCACGGCCCCGTCGAAGCCGATGAAGACCTGGACGCCGCCCTGGCCGGCCAGGCGCGGCGAGGCGACGGAGGCCAGGCTGCCCAGCAGGAAGATGGACAGCCCGGTGCCTTCCACTCGATTCACCTGTGGGCAGAGAAGGTTGGGAGGGGAGGGGGAGGGGTGGAAGGGTGGAACCCCGTTGTAGTGGGGCTTGGGGACGAAGAGGACGCGTCCGCTGATCTCCTGTTCGACGGAGTCATCTGCGGGCGGTTTTTCGGAGAGGAGGAAGGAGGTCGGCCAGCCTAGGAGTGCTGCGCCACTGCAATGCTCTCAGTTTACTTTTCGCAATTCGTTGATAAGTTTGAAGCTACAAAACCAAAATAAGGTATACAGTCCTAAAATCAGGTCTCAGAAGCCGTTGGATGAATGAGGGTGGGACAGAGAGAGTGGAAAGACTATAGTGACTACCGATCGGACGTGATGATGGTGGAGAGGATGTGCTCTGGGTTCATGAACTGCACCACGCGCCAGGCCTCCTTGCGCCAGGGTGTCCGCTCCACAAACACCTATCAAAGAAGCCTTTTAGGCAATCGGTAGATTTGCGAAAGGTGTATGGATGGAACGGTGTATGGAAGCCCAGCAAAGGAGCGGGCGAAGAAGTTGCGCATGGCCTCATCCAGGTCGTAGAGGAGGCGGCGGGCGGGGAGGTTCTCGCGCAGGGCGATCAGCGAGTTCCAGTCCCTGATTCGAGCCTGTCCAGCCTTATTAGATGTCAGCACCAGCTCGTAGGAGTCCTGCACCCCCAGCAGGAAGAGCAGCTGCGGCAGCGAACTGCTTGCCTGAACAAATGGAGCGATTGCTAAATTTGAATGAATTTGAGAGAGAATTTGGGAGCTGAGTTTGAGAATGAATTAGAGAGCTGAGTTTGAGAATGAATTTGAGAGCTGAGTTTGAGAGAGAATTTGAGAGCTGAGTTTGAGAATGAATTAGAGAGCTGAAAGAAAGGGGTGAGGGTAGAAGAGAGCGAATGAAAGATGGCCAACGAAGAGAGCGTGGACGCGGAAGAGGAGGGGCTGGTTGAGCTCGTGCACGGCGGCCAGCATGTCCAGCACGTCTCGCCAGCTGTACCTAAACCACCATCATTGCTCTTCGTCCTGCCCATATCGGGATTGGAAGAGGGGCCTAGCCTGAGCGCGCTCTGGGGTAGCTCCTTCAAGGCAGCGGCCTCCGGCTCAGTCCAGCCCACAGCTAGTGTCACGTTGCGCCCCAATTTACGCGCCTCCGACACCAATAGACTCCCATCCACTGTCTCCTACAACGACTTTACTTTTCACCTTCCATTTTTCTTGCTAGAGGAGAGAGAATCCGATGAGAGCGGTAGGCGATTCCAGAGGATTGGGAATGAGAAAAAGGGATGCCTTGATGGAGGCGGGTCCAGGTAGGATGGGGGCGTGGATGAGGAAAGGGGCGGTGAAGTGTTGTTTGTTGGCGAAGACGTACTGGAGCGCTGGTTTCACCACATCAGTGGACATCAGGTTCGTCCAGATGGCTGCAGGACACATTAGCTTCAGAGAGAGAGAGGCATGTAGCAGGAGAAGAGGTGGTGGGAACCCTTGCCGGTGGCAGGGGTGGTCTTGAGCCACTTGGGGAAGGAGATGTTGCTGGCGGGGTTGGGAGGAATGCGGAGCATGGGCAGGTGCTGGGCCCCGCTGCGCTGCAGGAAGACATCGCCTTCGATGATGCCCACGTTCGATGACTTGCCTGCAGATATCTTCACAATCTATGCCTGGGGGCTTTATTTTCAGAAATACTAGAGAATTAAAAATTTTATTCGATTTTATTCTATGCTTTAGATCCAAGAGAATTTCGATCCTTTAATAAAATTTATATTCTGGAAAAAATGTAGGAAATGCGGAAGTGTGACCTTGTATGTGCAAAAAGAGGTCTGGCCAGCTGTTCACGTGATGCGCCCAGACGAGGTTCAGCCCATCCCCATTCAGCAGGCGCTCCCAGTAGTCTTCGTAGGGCTGCGGCCAGCACCAGACACCTGACATCCATTTCTATTTTATTTATGCCCAATCTCATATTTCAATCTGAGCTTGTTGCGTCTGCTCTGGAAAATTTATGGCCACCCCTTCTGACCTGCTTGCATCGATTGAATTGCAATTCATTAATCTTACTTAGCCTAGAGGCCTGGGTGGCAATGGGTTTTTGAGCGGCACAACATCAAAGGCAGGGCTAGCAGGCGAGAAAAAAGCCTTCATTCTCACCGGGCGCGAAAGCGGGGAGCAGAAGCAGCGCCACATCCATCATCCTCCCTCCACCTATCGCCTATAGGGCTCCCCGTCAACAAAGCCGCCTTCTCCTCCCTCGCATTGCTTGCCTCGCTCACCTCTACAGATCTGAAAGTACACTTTTATCAGGCTAGGCAAGGACTCGCGCCTAGACTTGGAGGCAGAGATGCCTGACCCTGAAACAGCCGATATGCAGTAAAGGCCAAGAATGGTTAGAGTGGGGCATGGCATAATGGGCGAGGCATTGGTCAACAGTGCGCCAAGCCAGGGCCCTGTTTGATTGGCATCGTAGGAGGCAGCAGGGCACACACCTGCCCTGACACACGCCCCCTTTCACACTCACCCCATATCCTCTTCCACCTAGCATCAGCCCCCTCAGAGAACCTAGGCGTAAGAAAGCCACGGCGGGCCAGTCTAAGAGGGCCGGTGGAATAAATGTGGCGTATGATTTGTGTGCGAGGGAGGAAGGAGAGCCTTAAGTGGAGCGCGCCCGAAAGGTGCCCTGCCCCTTCTGGTGTGGAAAGTAAGGTATTGGCGGCAGGTGATTGGAGGATTGTGCGGCAAGAAGTGAGGAGCTCGTAGGGCAGGGAGCGGAGGAAATTGCTGCTGACAGCCGTGCCTATCACCAAGCCAACGCCAATTAGCCCGGATTCCACCAGAGGGGAGAGGCTCTTTCCCAGGCGAAGCCTAGACGCAGTTTTAGGCCCCCAGTCAGAGGAGGAGTAGTTGCAAGGGCATGGAGGGAGTGTAGGAGGGTATCTGGGGCGTAATGAGAGGACAAAGAGTGGACCTTCGAAGTGCCTCCGGAGGCAGGCCTGTGCCGGCAGAGATGCCCGGGAGACAAACAGGAGTAGGGATGCGGGGAGAAGTGGAGGAGGGAGAGGAGTGTGGAGGGTTTGTGGGAGGCGCAAAATGATGACAGCCAGACACCCAGGGCTGGAAAGGCGGGTGGGCCCTTCATGAACCCATTCGCACCAACAGATTTATGGGCGTGCTCATGAGTGGCTCAGGCCCCCCAAAGGGGTGATACTAACGGAGATTCTTTCCGCTGCACGCCCAAAATCCTGATTTACACCCCCCTCTTTTACCGGAGAGAGTGGCTGTGGGAAATTTGGACAAAGTGCACTTTGCCCCTCCGCAAAAACCCATCTAGGCAGAAAAAGCAGAGACAGGCCGAGTGGCTACGTGTGAAAGGGCGAGGAGTGTCTCTCTCTGTGTATGCCCGGGCACAATGGACGGAAGCGAGGGGGGAGAAGGGGCGTAGTAGAAAAGTTGCTGTGCCCGGGGTCACTGCGCCCCCCATTGTGCTCCCTCAACCCCTGCTGACCGCAAAGTTCAGGCCACCCTTCTGTCCACCCCTCGCGAAGAAGAGCCACACAGCAACCTCCTAATGGCCTTCCAGCTAGCTGAGCCCCGCTAGGTGACGGAGAAAAACATACTACCACAATGTGATGACTAGGAGGTAGGCGGAGGGGATCTTGCGTGGCGCAATAAGAGGTGGAGAAGGACTGAAAGGGGTGGCAAAAGAGGAGCATTGCGTCCTAAATCCGGCTATCTGCCCAGAAGGCAGGTGGCAAGGAGGTCAGGCCTAGTGCCGAAAGGGGGGCGCCCGTAAGCTGAGGGGATTGCCTGGCCTAAGCAAGATGGAGGGGGTGTGGGGGTGGAGGGGGGCTCCTTGTTTGGCGCAGATGAGCCCTCTCGTGGCCTTTTATGAGCGCCAGAGGGCATAGGGGGCCTCCTCAGCAGAGGCCCGAGGGCGGAAATCAAAACAGAGCTGGTGAGGGGAGGCTGCCGCCTCTAAAAGCCCGTCCTTCCGTTTTGGCCAGCCTGGGTTGGGACGGTCTTCTTGTCATAGCCGATCTGAGCAGACCGGCTAGCAGTGCAGAAGCGCCGGAGGGCATGCTCCATTAGCTCCCCCAGCGTCTGGGGCAAGGGGGGAGGGCACTTGTCAATCTGTGTCAGCACCCCCCAAGGCTCCTCCCCCAGCCATCTCTGCCCCCTCTCTGTCCACAACGATGCTAATGAAGCAGTGGCGCACCTCGGGCCACTGCCCCGTTGCGCAAGGGACGAGGCGCACCATCCCCCACTTGACCGCTCTTTCTGTCACCACACTCGCCACAGACACCCATTCACACCCTCTCAAGCACACTCACAGCACCCCCTACTCGTCTTTTGGTGCGCTAACGGAGACACGCTCTGCCCTTCCAACCCCTCCGGCCTACTGCACCTGCTGACTGTCCTACTTTCTTGCCCCCCCTACCCTACCCCCTCGCTCTTCATAGAATGCCACTCTGAACTGGGGGATTGTAGAGCGCATCCATCCACTGGCCTTTGAGACAGATGAGCAAACAAAGGAGGTAGTGAGGGACTGATGCACGCAGACTGACCCAAGGCCGCAAATGGATGACGCAGTTCCTCCATCAATCCTCTTAACCCAGCACCTTCTGTCGCCCCGTCAAACACACACTGGCCCCCCTGAAGCTGCTGCCCCCCAAAGAACTCCCAATCAAGGCACCGGGAGGTCCCCCCCTGCCCCTCCCATCGCCCCAATTACGCCCCCTCAATCAATCGCTAATGGCCCGTTGCAAAAAGCGAGGGCCCTTCGCAACATTTCTGGGGCGAGGAAGCGAGGGCGGGAAATGGAAATGGCGCGGCCGAGGGAGGGAATGAGAGGCTGTCCATCTCCCCTTTCCACGTTCACTTCCTCCGCACTTAAGCCCCTGCCTCGCATCCGCTACTTTTTTATCACCAGCCTGGACTGAGAGGATAAAAGCCTTCGTGGGAGGTTGGATATTTTCCGGCCAAACCGGGCACATCCAAGCTCCATGCATGATGGATGGCTGATGCAGCAAAATGGCTTTCCAGCTCTTTCTGAAGGCGAGAGCACAAAGGGAGGAAAAGCCTGTGTCTGAGGGAAGCAAAGTGGGGGTTTGGTCGACCCACTGATCCCCTAAGTCGGGGCAGAGGAGGCAGCCAGGCTCCGATTGCCAGAGAGCGGATCATGCAGGGGTGCGTAATTGGAGCAGTTTCTCTTTCTCCCTCCCATCATCTGTGCCCGGTGGTGCCAAGGACTTCGGCGCCATTTCTGGCAACCCTACCTAAGCTCCGATTAGACTCTGATGCCCATTCCCTATACGGAAGCGGAAGAAATGCGGAAGAAATGAGCAAAAGAGGCAAGCAAGGGCTGGGAAAGAAAAGCACCTGCTGAATGGCAACTGGCTAGCAGTATTAGCATAAACACTCCTTGAGGCGGAAGCGGTGGATAGATAGGCAGCGAAATGAGGAAGGAGCATCTGGACAGGAGTAGGCTGAGGGGTTGGAGGAGCGGGAGTAATATAAGCAAAGGGGCATGATGGCATCCTGTCTCCGCGGCTGCCTTGCAACTGCCGTCTAAGCCCCCGCTATAGGCTCGGCTAGTGAAAAGGCACATCAAGGTGGCAGAGGGCAAGGCCTGAGAGCACGCGACAAAGGCATCCCATATTCCTCCCACACAGGCACCCATACACCCGGTTGGAAACCATTAGAGTGCCCTTGCCGTGAATGCGAAATTCTTGGCACGGATTTCCCCCATACCCGAGTCCAGACAGGCTCTAAGAGGGCGGGGGGCATAAAGGGTCTAAGAGGAGAGCCCCATCGCCTCATCCACTGAAGCCTACCACAAAGGCGGCTTTATGGACTCCCTTGGAATGAGTGGAGCCTGAGGGGAGCCGAGAACAGTTGGCGCCTATTATCAGGCTGCCTGAGGGGGCTGGTGGGAATTGTGGCTGGAATCAGGTAGGGCTGGGAGGCTCATTATTCTTCGCCCAGGAGGCCCTCCAAGTGTTCTGAAGTCAGCCGCCTGTGTGGCCTAGGGGCAGGGGGGGGGGCTAATGGAATAGGGGAGGAGGATGTGGAATGGGATAGGGGGAAGCGGATGGCGTTGTAGGGGCAGGGCTGCTGCTGGTAAGCTGAGCCCCAGTGCTTGTCAAGACAATGCCACTGTGCTGGGGCTCTGGGGCTACTTCCCGGATGTCCTCCACTGGCATATCCTCTCCTTCCAACGCCACTGCACTTGCCTACCTCCTCTTATACCTTACACCTGGGAAGCAATAGCCTTGCGCTATCATTTTGCTAAGCTCAAAGAGTCATAGTCACATCGGCTGATAAAAGAAGTACATCATTCTCAAAGTGAGGCATATTATGCAAGACCACGGCCAAGATGCAATCTGTTCTACTACAGAGTGTTCAAATAGGAGACGGGGGGCATTTGTTGCTTCCTGTGGGCTGTGGAAGAATGTGCTCACTGGAGCAGGCCAGGAGTGGGGGCTGTGGAGGAGGGGAGAGGGTGGATGGAAGTCCGAATGACCTCATCAAAGGATCCCCAGGATGCATAGAGGGTGGAAGGTAGTTATGCCCCCCACCGGCCATAACCTTGAGCGCCGCGCCAATAAGGAGCTCCTCAATGCAGACTGGGTTCAGTCAACTATTTGCGGACCTCCCTATCACATGATTCACGGGCCCCTAGGGTCGCAAGATGGCAATAATAACTCTGGACGGACAAAGTGCTCCATGGCATAGAGTATCTGGGAGGTTGGGCTAAATTGGCGGAGAGAGGAGGGCAATTGGGGAGTGGCTTGGGAGGACACCTTGGGGAGGCTCGAGAGGACCGCCCTAACAGACCTTCCAATTAAGCCTAGCCCTGTCTAGCGGCCAGCCAAGCAAAACGCATCAGCTGAACCGTCGTGGGCAGAAAGGCCTCGTTAGGCGAAAACCGTTCTGCAAAACGCCTCTATTGTTTCAATAGCTGGCAAAGGCAAGACAGCAAAGGCTTAAAGAATGAATGGGCAAGATTGGGCTGGGGAAGAAGAGGTTGCGGAGGGTAGGGGGGGGCTTTGTAAGCAGATGGGGGCAGAGTGGGCAAGCAGTGGCTGCTGACGGATGCATAGGGTAGGGGTGTAGAGGGGTGGTGGTGTTGGTGTAGAGAAGAGGGCAGTGTGGCGTAAGGGCCAGCAGCCTGTCATGCATAGATGAGCTTGTCATAGCGCCACTTCAGTGCGCTCGATGACGAAGACGCCACTCTCTCCCCGGGGACACTTCTGCCTGTCCCAGACACACTGGCTCTATCTATTATCCTCCTTGCTTTTGCCTAAGGATTGGCGAATTGAGCCCATTGATCGAAGTTAGCACAAATATTCAAAAACAAGGTTCATTTTGTACCAACGGACCAAATGCTGGGGCAGTAGAAGAAAAGCTTTCAAATGGTATCTTCGCCAATTCCCTATTAGGCCGGCTTGATTGAAATTCTGTAAAGTTTGATCCTGAAATGTACATGTACATAAACCAAATTTTATGTAAAAACATGTTTCATGTATTTGTATTTGTAGATCTGCTCTATCTGCTCTATTCTTTTCCTTCATCTTGTTCTAGCCCACATAATACGCCAAAACCAATAGCTCTCCCAACAGCCGCCAATAATGGATTTGCAATAAAGAACCACTTTAAATCATTGAAAAAGATGAATTGTCAACAAATTCCATCCTTAGTCATTTCAATCGCATTTGCCAGCCAGTAAGACATGACTGGCAGTGTTCCCCGGCCTACAATGTCAGCTGCAGCTCCTTCCTGGGCAAGCATCCGAGGCCTGGTGCAAACTGCCGGGGCCAGGACTACTGGGCAGAAAGTGCGCTCTCCGCCTTGCCTGGCCCCATCGCCCCCTCAATATCCACCCTGTCCCCCTCTACGGCTACTCCAGCCAAATCCAAAGCTTCCCTTCCCCAGAGGTGACCAATGTTTTCCCCGATTGGCTCCTGGTTTTCATTGGAGCAGAAGGCATTATCCTCCTGCTCTACGAAACTATGGAAAACGCTCTCCATTCAAATCACCGAGGTCTTTCCTTCCTTTCCTACTTCTCTTACATCCAATCCCAGATGCTGCACTCCCCAAGGTGCAAAGTGGTCGCTTGGCCATGACACCCCCCTACTCCCCCACCCTTCGTTCTGCTGGCCTACACCCAGCTGGCCGCCTACTACCGGGCCGACATCCTGGCCAAGGTTCAGGCCCTGGACGCCGCCAGCCTCTACGTCGTCGCCGTCCTCTCCGCCCTCTTCCTCTTCTCTAGGCTTTGGATCAGTCTGCTTTTCCATCCAGACCCTACCGAGTCCACTTCTGCCCTCCCCTTCCCAGCTGGCTGAGCTCATGGCCCAGTTCTGCATGGAAGGCTCCTCGGTGACGGCGCTTCCTTTGCTATACACGCATGCCATTCCAGTTTGCAGAGGCTATTCGGGATGAAAGAGTGGATCTGCTGGGCGGTGATCAGAGCTCCAGCTTTAACGCTCTCCCGTCCGCTGGTACTGAAGACTGCGCCACTTTTCCAGCGTCTTCTTGAACGGTTTGAAGTCTCCCAGGTTGCTCTGAACAGAGAAGGCCTGAGGCATGAATGACAGGCGGCCTCCTGTGAAGCTGTCCTACCCGGCTGCGGTGGAGAGGGCTGTGCGGCCGGGGAGCTCTGTTTTCCTCACCGGCAGAACAATGAGCCGGATTTGCCAAGAAAACTATGTCCCAGCCTCCTCGTCGCCGTCCCCTTCCTCAACTACCCACACATCTACACCGGCACCTATGGGTCAAGTTAACCTACCCCATAATTTTACCTCAGGACACTGAAGCAAATGTCCTGGATCAAATTGGTGATCAAATGTAGACGCCCTAGATAAAATTTTAGCTCAATTGATCAAATTTAGAATTAAATCAAAAAAAGAGGGAAAAGAAGCGACCTGAGATGCCTCTTTTGGACGTATTGTTCAAATGACAGCTAAGAAATTGCAGCCACTATTGGGCAAAGAGAGTGAGACTGGACGGTGTGACAAGGGCGGCGATGCGTGAAGAGTTGCGACGTCTTAAGCAGCGCCTATCGACTACAAAGGTGAACAGGTACGAACAGCTGTTCTTTGAAGCCAGCTTAGCTCTAAACAACTCGGCTTCAGCTCCAGCAATGGGATGAAGCTGCGCCAGGTCCAGCTGCTCCTCTACTGCCTCCTGGTGGCTTTAGCCTTTTCCGCCGAAGAAGAAGAAGAAGCTCTAGCCTTTTCTGCTGAAGCCCTATTTCTCGTATCTTGCTTCTTTATCTTCCTATATCACTGGCGCTTTTGAAGAGCTGAGAAAATTAGGCGGACAGGGTGTTTTCCCCACTGACCTTTCCTTTAGGGCAAAAAGTACTTTTTTGGCGAAGTGTTCACATTTCTTTAATTATGTTTGGAGCTGGCTTGACAGCAAATGTGCATATTGTTTCACAAAGTTTATCGGGCTTATGACCAGAATCCCCCCCCCCCCCCCCCAAGGCTTCTACCCCCCCAAGCTTTTACCCCCCCACCTGTGAAGTATCCCCCCCCACGTAAGTATCCCCCCCCAAAATCTGTAATCAATCTACGTATTAATCAAGCAATCAATGAGTTTTAAGGGTGTTTTAGGTGTTTTTGCACTTGGGGGGGGGATCCTGGTCACCGATTTTGATGACCATTATCCCCCCCCCCCCCCAAATGCCAAAATTCCTTGATTGATGACCAGTATCCCCCCACCAAGTGGCATTTGGGGGGGGGGATAGTGGTCACCAAACTCGGGTATTTTTTACAATCGGTATACTGACTCTATGAAAGGCTTAGGCTTAGTCAAAACCTTTTTATAGTGGAATTTGCGTAGGCTTCGCTTGCGAAGCCTTAAAGCTGAAGGCAAACTAGACCAGCAACTGCGTAGGCTTCGCTTGCGAAGCCTTAAAGCTTAATGCAAACTAGACCACAACCTCAAGAATACAAGGCAAAATTTGGGGGGGGGGGCAAAACCCTTGAGGGGGGGGCAAAACTCTTGGTTGGTCCAAAACTGGCTTGGTTGGCCGGTAAAACCCTTGGGGGGGGGGGATCCTGGTCATCAGCCGTTTATCGATACTTTTACTTTTACCTAAAACCGAATAAAAATTATAAAGTTACTAGAAAGAGTGTATGAATTTAAATTTAGGCCACCTGCTTGTATGATCCTTGCTTCTTGCAAAAACTCTACTCATCTAGCTCGATTATGGTTCGCAAGAACTTTTCCAGGAATGCTAGTCGGAAGTGACCTTCACATCCACTCCTTTATCCATGTATGCAGAAAAGGCAAGGGACGGAGACAGTAGATGTAGCAAGTCATTTAGAATTAAGTGCTGGAAGGAAAAGTTTACTTAACCTTGTGAGGAAGGTCTCACAACAATTCAACCAACCTTTTCAGCATTTTTCAGCAGCCTTAGTTTGAAGATGATGTTTCATTTCGTTCTGTTCCTGCAATTTTCCTGCGCTGTCACCATTATTGACCATACAGCAAAAAACTACAAAGCAGAAACAACTGCAGTTCAACTGTTTCATTTTTGGTTCAACATTTTGGGTGTTGGGGCGAACTCCCCCCCCCCCCCCCAAAGGTTACACCCTCCCCCCAAAGATACACCCTCCCCCCAAGATATACACCCTCCCCCCAAGAGATACACCCCCCCCCCCCCAAAGGGTACTATATTGAAAACAAGGTATTCTTGGCGGTTGCCAAGATGCGCGGCCTCACCTCAAGACACCACCTAGATGAAAATGCCAAAATTCATCAGATTTCAATGAAAAACTATGAATTATGCATGTTCCAATTTTTGAAACATCAGGATTTTGGGTTTTTGACTATAAATTGAGAAATACTAAAAATTTCCAAAATTCCTTTTGCCAGCGTCAAGATATTATTTTCACGGATGTACATACCAAAAATCAGCTTGTTTCATCGAAAAACCATGGACTTATGCATGTTCAAATTTTTGAAACATCAATATTTTGGGTTTTTGACTATAAATCAATAAATAAAAAATATTTCGAAATTTTCTTTTGCCAGCATCAAGATATTACTTTGACGGATGTACCTGCCAAAAATCAGCTGATTTCATTGAAAACCCAGCGATTTATGATTTTTGGTACTTTGAAACATCAAAATTTTGGGTTTTGGGCGAAAAAGGCAAAATTACGTCAAGCACAAAAAATGGCCTGGAGATACCACCTAGGCGGACCTTCATGCAAAAAATTAGCCAATTTCGTTGAAAAACCGCGGAGTATGGGCCCCGGAACCACATATATTGGGCTGGCGCGAATGGAGCGTTAGCGGAGTGTCAGCGCCCAGCCCCTCTTTTCGACCCAGGTGTACGTTTTGGGGGTTATTGCTAGATCTTAAAATTGATAAGGCTCCTGCTCCTCACAGAAGAATCCAATCGCTCTGATTCTTTTTGCATTGGAAAGAGCATTATCAAATTGTCCAAAACTCGCGAGAAATTGCCCAAAACTTGCAGCAATCATTAGAAAATCACTCAAAACCATTTGTCCGAACTCCTTCTCCTCCTCCTCCTTCTCCTTCTCCGCATCTATTCAATGGACGATAGTAGGTATTCATTGTCCCCCCCAACCCCTTTCCCCGGGTCCCTGGGCCTCATGTATTTAGCTTTTCAGTTAAACTAGGAAGTCATATGCACCAGTGGTGTAGTGGTATAAGCGATTGGACTGCTGAATGAATCTAGGAGGTTCGAATCCTTCTCATGGATTCACTTTAGTTTTTGTGAATTTCAAGTTGAGAAAATTACTAGTATGGTACCATCGGCAGTCCTAAAATAGAGCTCTTTTCTCCCAAATATCAATTCCCAAAAAAGTTTTTAATTTGCCAATATATTTGCATTGTACTTTTTATTTTCAAATGTTTTCTTTTTGTGCTTTTTGTTTTTGTTATTAAAAAAAGTTTATTTAAATAAGTTTTGTTTATTTTTTAATTATTTATCCAATAAAAATTTTACTAAATAATAACCAAGAATATAAAATTTGTCTATATTGGGCTGGCGCGAACGGAGCGTTAGCGGAGTGTCAGCGCCCAGCCCCTCTTTTCGACCCAGGTGTACGTTTTCGGGGTTATTGCTAGATCTTAATTTTGATAAGGCTGCTGCTCGTCACAGAATGCTCCAATCGTTCTAATTCTTTTTCCATTGGAATGAGCAACATCGAATTGACTATAGTTTCTTTTTTGACTTTTGCAAAAAACAAATGTTTTTACAATGAAAATTGCAAAAAACCATTTGTCCGAACTCCTCCTTCTCCTTCTCCTTCTCCTTCTCCTTCTTCTCCTTCTGCTCCGCATCTATTCAATGAACGATAGTAGGTATTCATTTCTTCCCCCTTTCCCCCCTTCCCGGGTCCCTGGGACTCATGTATTTATTTATTCATAAGTCTTCAGTTGATCAAACAGGCATATGCACCAGTGGTGTAGTGGTCTAAGCGATTGGACAGTTGGGTAAAACTGGGAGGTTCGAATCCTTCTCAGACAATCAGTTTTTTTTGAAAATTTTATGTTGAGAAAACAACTGGGACCATCGGCAGGCCAAAATTAAAGCTCTTTTATGACATTAAGATTTCTCCCCAAAATCGATTGCCCTAAGTATAAATCATGAAAATTTCACAAAAATATGTTATTTTGCCAATAAATATGCATTGTGTTTCTTGATTTTTAAATCGATATTTTCTTTTTGTTATATTTTTTTAAAAAGGTTTATTTTTTATTTATTTTTTTTTATCCAATAATATCTTAATATAAAATAATACATAACCAACAATAAAAAAATTTTCATTTATACTTTTTATACTATAGTGAAATAAATTTCTGGTACCATCGGCAGGCCAAATGTGAATCTCTTTTCTCCCATAAAGTAAAAGTAAAAGTCATGAAAATTTCACAAAAAATGTTATGTTAGTTAGCCAATAAATTGCATGGTATTTTTAATTTTCCATTCTTTTCTTTTTGTTATAGTTTTTTAATAAGTTTATTTTTTATTTTTTTATTTTTCAAAAATTGTCGAATAATTTAAAATTGTATTTATACATTTTATACTATATTAAAAGTGGAAGAAATAACTGGTACCATCGGCAAGCCAAATGTGGTCTCTTTTCTCCAAATTTTGTAATTGCCTCGAGCAAAAAGTCAAGGAAATACATCTACTACTAGTGGAATCTGCTGCGTCATCTGCATTTTGTTTTTGGCGCGCATGGAAAGAGACACTGAACTGCGCGCCAAAAACAAAATGCAACTGTCCAAGCAGCAGATTCCACTAGTAGTAGATGTATTTCCTTGGCGTTTTGCTCGAGGCAATTACAAAATTTGGAGAACAGAGACCACATTTGGCTTGCCGATGGTACCAGTTATACGTTTTATTGGGCTGGCACGAACGTAGCTTTAGCGGAGTGTCAGCGCCCAGCCCCTCTTTTCGACCCAGGTGTATGTTTTGAGGGTTATTGCTAGATCTTAATTTTGATAAGGCTGCTGCTCGTCACAGAAAGCTTCAATTGCTTTAATTCTTTTTGCAATGGAAAGAGCAACATCGAATTGACTATAGTTTAACTTTTGACTTTTGCAAAAAACTGTTTGTTTTACTATGAAAAATGCAAAAAACCATTTGTCCGAACTCCTCCTCCTTCTCCTTCTTCTTCTTCTTCTTCTTCTTCTTCTTCTCCGCATCTATTCAATGGACGATAGTAGGTATTCATTTATTCCCCCACCACCCTTCCCCGGGTCCCTGGGCCTCATGTATTGAGTTCTTCAGTTAATCTAGGTAGCCATATGCACCAGTGGTGTAGTGGTGTAAGCGATTGGGCAGATGGACAAAATTGGAATGTTCAAATCCTTGTCAGGCAATCATTTTTATTTTGTGTATTAAAGTTGGGAAAACAACTGGTACCATCGCCAGGCCAAAAATAAAACTATTTTTTGCCAAAAATCGATTGACCTAAGTATAAGTCAAGAAAATTTCGCAAAAAAAAGTTGCCAATAATGTGGTGTTAACAGCAGGAACATAGCGAGATTCTCTTTCGTAAGTCACCGGAAGAGGCCCGGAAGAGCCGGGAAGGAGAGCGGAACAGGTTAGGGCATCTTGGGGAAAATAGACAGACTGAATCGCATCCCCCTTCCGCCCGCCTCCTCGACGTCAAGGAACCGGAAGAGGGGGCGGGGCAGTGCAGCCTTTCAAGGTTGGCCGGAAACTGGCTTCCGATACGCCACAGCGCTCCCGCGGGCCACAAGGAAGGTTGGGTTGGATCACGATGGGAAAGGGGGCTAGAGCAGGCAGAGGACGAGACCTCAGATTCTAGGCTACAAGCAGTAAACAATTTAGAGGGGCAGGATGGGAATCTTCAGCTGGCAGAGCAGGGCGGACTTCTGGAGGAGGGCGAAGAGGCTGGGCACGTAGACGCTAGCACTGAGGGTGAAGTGGCCGAGGCTGCAGGGCAGGAGCAGTTGGCCCAACAGAGGTTGCGATAGTAGACGGCGCCTGGAGCAGCAGGTAGGGCCTCTGGGGGGCTGCTGGTCATCGGCCAGACTGCAGCTGCTGGTCCGCTCCACGTAGTTCACCGACTCACACATGAGTGATGGGTTGAGAAGATGGAGAGCAGGTTGGCCTGTCGATCATCGGCAAAGACCAGGCTGCAGGTCCGGTCCACAGCCATGTAGCCCGCAGCTGGACAGGCCATGTTCCAGCTCCCGTTGCATTCCAAGAGGCGTTCCTCCATGGAGATGTCACTGTAGACGGCGCCCACGCCAGTGGCCATCTGCTGCTCACTCCCCGCGGACTCCACGAACATCGCTGCCTGCCTTTCTGGACAGGCGCTGGCCGCCAGGCCCTCGTCCAGCTCCCAGATAAGGCAGAGGTTGTCAAAATAGTCTGCCCGTCCGCGCCTTCCATCCGAAGGCTCCATCAAGTCCTTGCGGGCAGGTCGTTTCCGCGAGTCAGAGTTGAGAATGCACTCCTCCTGGTCGTAGTAGAAGGTGGTTTTCCAGAGAATGCATCTCCTCCAGGATGAGCTGAGCATGGCCTGCGAGCACCTGCTTGGAGACCTTCTAGAAGGCCGGCAATTGCAGACACACATTCTCCGCTGCGAGGCAGACTTTCTCGTAGAGGCGTCTGGTGGAGGAGTTGCTTGGGGTGCCAAGACCGCGCGGCCGCGCCATCTCGTCCATCAGGAAGCAATCCTGCTGCTCCGAATCGTAGGCGAAGGCCTTGCAGGAGAAGGCTCCCCATGCTCCCCTCGATTGATGGTGCAGAAATGCTGGCAGGTTCGTTGGCTGACACCCAGAATGCTGAAGTCGTGTTCCTTGCTCGTGTCCGCCTCATGCGCCTCCACATACGGCGCCACGCTCCCTCGCCCACAATCAGCCTCTGCTCTCAACGTAGTCCACACGGAGGCTGCCCGTCTCCCGACTCATCCCGCTGGCCCCCGACGTGGCCTGAGGTGAAGTCCCGCTTGCTGCGCGCCTGGAGACACTCCAGAAGGCAGTCGGATAGCTGGCCAGCTTTCACCAGGACGTCTGTGGAGAAGGGCAGCATGGCGTTGGGCACTGCTCAAAGGTGTGGGAGGCGTTGAGCGGGGCGTAGAAGCCGTCGGGCACAGTGATGCAGATCTTTCAGTAAAGACCGCTCCGCCCCTCAGCTTGGGAAGGCTGGGAAAGATTCTGGTCGGACAGTCAGTCTATTTCTTCCTGACGCTGTCTAGAGCGGATGGCTCGATCAGCCAGGAAGGCCAGGTCTGGGAAGGCCGCGATGCCTGGGTTGGGCAAGAGGTTGAAGGGGAGTAGTTGAGGACGGTTGGGATGGTGGAGCAGGCGCAGGGGGGGGGGGGCTGGCCTTGAGGAGATCTTGAAATCGGCGGTGACCTCGCCGCTGCACTCCATCCGCATCTGGATCAAGGCAGTAGAGCTGGAGCCGCTGGAGGATGCCCAGATCACGCTCAACAGGGCTGTGGAGTGCTGTCCAGTATCCGCGAAACTCTAGCTTGCTCTGGCCAGACCAGAGACTGGAAGCACATGTGGATGGAGAATGCGGAGGTCGTCAGCGTCCAGGGGGCCCTTGAGTCCGCCTGGGCCATCCATGCCCACGCCCTTGCCGTCCTGGCCGGAGTTCCCGTTGAGGCAGGGCTGCGGTGTGTTGGCAGAGGGCGGCCCTGGACCGTCCACCCGGACCAGGGCAACAAGCCAGTTCTTTTGGGGACGCGTTACTGTCCAGCAGCTTGTTGTCTAAAGGGGGCAAGGTAGGTAGGGCTCCAGTCCACCGTTCTTATTGGCCTTTACTCTGTGTTCTGTAGACAGAGACTTGGCTTTCCGACGTGGTCAGTGGAGAGGGAGCGTGGGGCCACTGGAGAGGTAGCCGAAATTCCCTTGATAACTGCTCCAGCTGTTGTCCTCGATTGGTGGCCAGGAGCCAGGCAACGATGGCAGGTAGGCCAAAGACCAGGGAGACGGGGCTGAGCCTGGCCAGCAGGTTCCCACAGAGCATTGCTATCACCCAGTTCCCATCGTTGTTCGTAGATGACGGGTTTCACCCATGTAGAAGAGGAGGTAGCATCTGTGGCCTTGGGCGATGGTGAAGATCGCGGTGGACAGGATGCTGAGGTTGGTGTTGCAGCAGGGGAAGGCGGTGATGTGGTTGCCGTCCATGCTCACCCGGTCCTCCTTGGAGTCCGGCAGGAGCTCTGTGCAACCGGCCATGAAGCGGACGCGGTAGAGGCACCCCTGGTGGGAGTCCGCCTCGCAGTTGGCACGAGACCAGAGACGACGGCCGCCTCCTGGTTCAGGACAGAAGCGAGGAGCTTGGCCAGACCGTCGGAGATGCAGATGCTCGGCTGAGCTGCCACCAGATTGAGGCTCAGTCCTTTGCTCAGCAGTGCCAGCAGTAGGGCTCCACAGAGAGTCGCCACTGGCGGGGCTGAGCAAGTAGAAGCAGAGACTTGGCCAGCTTTACTTCACTAGTAGAAGTGGAGACTTGACCAGCTTCACCTCACTGGTAGAAGTGGAGGCTTGGCCAGTTGGCCAGCTGGCGTTATTCGCAGGGTGCGCTCAGAGCCGTCTCTTTCAAGTCTTCATGAGGGCGAAAGAGTGCAGAACGGAGCCGTAGGACCAGCTGTCTGAGACTGGAGGCGGGTGGGAGGAGATAGAGGTCGCAGCGGACGCTGTCCACAATGGCAAACCTTCCGCAGGCCTCGGCGTACCGATTGTAGCTGATCCCATTCACCGAGCCGTTGTGCATGCAGTGCTGGAAAGGGTTCCTTGGAAGGTGTTGCGTTTGAAGTTGATGGCGATCAGGAGGAAGTCCTCCTGGCAGATGGAGCGCAGGTTGGAGGGGTCGGCATTTGGAAAGTTACAGACGCTGCAGTGGACGGGGTCCAGGAGGCTGCACTGGCCGACTGCTGTCGATGACCAGGAAGATGTTACAACCCATGTGGAATCAGTTGGATGGTTTGATTGGAGAGGGCAAAAGGCAACGGTCGATTCTCGATCAGTCTGGTCTTGTCTCCAGTGTGCTCTCATGTTTACAGGATCCATGGAGATTCGGTAAACAGAGATGGTTGGTGCAGTAAGGGAATCCAAAAAGGGTTCCGTAAATTGGTGTTGGCTGATGCAGAGATGGCTGTAGCCAAACTGGAGCATCAAGGCTCCCTGGGCTTCACTGCCGCTCGCAGTAAGGAGCAGAGGAAGGTGTTCAGGGGCAGAGCCGCGTTTCCCATGCAGACTCCAGCTCCCCGGTGGTAATGCAAAGGCCAGAGCCCAGTCACTTGTTGCCCATCCAGGTGAAGGCAGCTGTCAGCCACAACCAGGTTCATGAAGGAGTCCTTCAGTTTCAGTGTGCTTTCAGCTGCTGCAGTTGGGTTTCATGCCCGAGGTTTCAGGCGTAGAATGGAGGTGTCTTGGTGTAAGTCGGGCAGACAAGTTGAAGGTTTTGTCCTTGAAGCAGACACTGACGGCCATGGATTTATTGGTGTCGATGCAGAAGCGGCTCAGGAAACTTCGTCCAGTTTCTCCTCGGCCAGTGGGGTTATTTTGCCAGGAGAGGATGGCGTCCAGAAAGCCATGCTTGATTAGGCCTGGTAGGCCTTCATAGAGAGGCAGAGAAGGCAGGTGAAGATTTGCAATATCGGCTATGATAGAGCAAAGCTTTCTGGCAATAGTGCCAAAGCGGCAGAGGTTGAAGATGGCGCCAATTAGGGATCCACGCTGCTTGGAGCTGAAAGTGATGCAGCTGTATCTGTTTTGGTCAGGCGCTGGCTAAGAGGCTGGGCTATCTGGAGTGGAGAGTGATCTGGAAAGTTGTAGAGGCAGCAGTGGATGGGTCTTAGGAAGCCACGCTTGTCGAAGGCCTCCACAAACTGATGATAGCCGATGCTGTCCAGAGAGTTGCCGTGACCGCGGTACTTGGTGTTCTCTAGAAGTTGTGCCATTTTGTAGCTGGCATTGACGTTGGAGTGTACAAGGATGGACTGGTAGGCCGATTCCTGCAGTTGCAGATGATCCCGGTGCTGCACTTCTGGCCCAAGTGGAGCAGGCTGGAGCTGTTTGTGATTGGCAAGGTTCCATTCCTGGGTATCTTATCCGTCGGGAACCCTCTTCCTCCCGGCCGGGCCTTGGCTGCGTTTCATGGTAGTAGGAGGCGCAGAGACAGGGCCCAAATGAAGGGGTTCTTGCTCATCTTCTCAGTTGCTTTCCTGCTGGTTCTCGTGTCCATGCCAGTTATTCCCATCAGAATGGGTGACAGCTGCTGGGCCCCACGGTGATGATGGCCAGGAGTGACAGATGGCTAGCCAAGCAGTGCAGATGGCTGGGTGGCGACGGCAGGCCAGGCAGCGCAGGCGGCCCGGCAGCGATAGCAAGCCAGGGTAGCACCAACTGCCTGGCGGCAATGGTGGGCCAGGGTAGCGCAGATGGCCAGGTGGCGATGGCGGGCCAGGCAGCGCAGATGGCCAGGCAGCGAACTGGTGGCCAGGCATCGCAGATGGCCAGGCAGCGATGGTGGGCCAGGGAGCACCGATGTCTAGGCGGCAATAGTGGGCCAGGGCGCGCAAGATGTCCAGGCAGTAGGGCAGGCCAGGAAGTGGCTGACCTGGGCCTGGAATGATGGCGGGCCAAGGGAGCGCAGATGGCCGCGGTGGCGATGGCAGGCCAGGCAGCGCAGATGATCAGACAGCGATGGCTACCAGGCAGCGCAGATGGCCATGCAGCAATGGCAGGCCAGGTAGTGC